>BJKM01001203.1:0-78282 GCA_015082035.1 Chaenogobius annularis
TTTTTTACAATGTTTTACCATTCTGACAATGTGGAAGGTTCAAGGAGTAGCCAACGTCTTGTTAGCAGCTGCTGTCAGAATTGCCAAAAGGTATTTGTTTGTATGTTCAGGCTGGTGATTGAAATTGTCTATAAAGAGGCTAGAGAATTGTAATGGTAAATAAACCTTATAAAATAGTTTTATCTTTGAACAGTCCCAAAACATGCCAGTGATCAGCTTGACGGCCCCCAAACTGTCTCCAACAATCAGCATTCCCTGTGCCAAAGTGTACCTTTTGCTTTGGTGGAATAAAAAGGCGCATTAAACATTTCCAACTAAACTCTCGCCAGGTGTGAGAACTTGTAAATTGCATGTATTCAGCCAGTCATAATTTGATATTGTCAAATTTCCCTCAATCTCACATTTTTCTTTATTGTATCCTGTCGAGTGACATTTTTGTCTGGAATCCTGAAGAAAACTTAGCAATAGCACCTTTGTTTTATAGTGTTCTTGTAAGCTTTCAAGAATATTGCCAGTATTGGATCGCTCATTTCTGTTTTGACCCCAATGGCGTGTTGAAAATAATTCCGCTGTTGCAGATATCTGAAAAAAATCAGAATTACCAAACTGAAATTCCCTTCGCAAGCTGTCAAAATCCTTAAATTTTCCATTTTCTGTGAGTGTTTTCACACACTGAAATCCAATGTTTGAAAGTATTGTCCTTTAAATTTGTCTTAAATCCGTGCTCCCCTGTGGTGGGGTGGTTAAGGTGGCAGCACTTATGCCAGGCTCCATTTGCAGCCGGCCACAATGTTGTGACAGTTTACTGCATGTCCTCTCTCATCCCCATTTCATGCTCAGCTGTCCTGTCTAATAAAGCCTGCGCGCCAAAAAATCCATAACAAATAAATACATTAGTTTTAAATCCAGGATCAAAAGTACATTGAATAATATGTATGTATGTATGTATTTATTTATTTATTTTTTTTCAATTGTTTTTCATCTTTATGAACATTGAACAGAATCATGAAAAAAAATTATAAACAAAACAAGACCAGAGAGAGAATGACAGACGTCCAAATACGATTTTTCAACTTACAAATGTCCATTATATTGTTAGTCCAGTCCTTAAAAGTCAGTGTGATTTGTGTCATCCGTTTTTTTGTGAGAGCCTTTTTCGCTACAACCAGGAGGATGCCCCAGAGATAGCTGCAAATTGTGTCCATGGCAGGAGTCCTGAGGCCCAGATACATAGTTCTGAAGTCCATTGAGATGGTGTTGTCATAAATTGTCTGTAAGGCTTTGTTGATCTCAGTCCAAAACTTGTGAACAACAGGACAATCCCAAAACACATGATAGTGGTTTGCCACCTGCTGCCACATCCTCTCCAACAGTCTGCATTTCCCTGTGAGTAATGGGCACTTTGACATGGGGTTATAAAAAGAAACGAGACACACTTTCCCAACAGAATTCCCTCCAAACATGTGATTTTGTGGTTCTCCATTGAGATGTACATATACTTTCCCACTCTTCATCAGCCAGAACAAAGTGACCCTCTCTTTCCCATTTACCCTTGATGTAGTCAGTAGAGTGAGTGCCCAGATTGTTAATACATTTGTACAGTTTAGATATTAATCCCCTTGAAAGTTCAGATTTTATATGCTTTAATGAATATTTCAGTCAAAGGGCTATGATGGTCATCATTCTTTTTGATTTCTTGGTTATAATAACTCCTGATTTGTAAATACCTATAAAAGTCCTGTTTCTCTAAGCCAAAGGATTCTTTCAACTCATCAAAGCTCTTCAGATGATTCTCATTTACAATCTGGTAAAAGACCTTTACACCTTTTTGTTGTCCAGTTTTTAAATCTTGAGTCTGTGCTGTTAGCTGTGACATTTTGATCGTAAGCCAACCAGTTTAAGATTTTAACATCTTTATTTAGTTTGTATGTTTTGATCAGCTCCTTCCATGTTGTAAGAACAGACTTCCCCCAAGGGTTGTTATTTACAGCTGTAAATAAGAGTGTTATTATTATTAAGATTATAAGAGCTTTATTTTTTCCAAGTTATCTGTTTTTATTATTATACTGTGCATAATCTGTTTCCGTACCCTTAACACTGGAATTTCCCCATTGTGGGACAAATAAAGGTGATCATATCTTATCTTATCCACCTCCCCCAAATGACTCAACCGTCTGTCATCTGCCAGTAAAGCCTGTACAGGAATCCCTGGCACAACATTAATCTCAATATTCTTCCATTGAGCTTCATAATCTGGGCTACAGTGGAAAACAAAATAAACAACGTTTATAGGGACTTGGAATTGTCCCAGCATCCTGTGTCCTTAGACAGGAATCAGGAATCAGGAATCAGGATATATTTATTGCCATTTTCAATGAACAGAATTCACAACATAGGAACGTGACTTGATGACAGATGCGACATGAGAGACATGCATAATGAGCATCAGCCACCGGGGGGGCCGTGCGGCGCCTACTGGGGTACTTGAAAATGAAAAACAGTTCAGCAATAAGCATACAATGGTAACAACACATATTGAGTACATTACACAAGGTTAAACGTGATGGATATTTTCACTGGATATTGGGGGAGGGGTCACAAACAAGATAACGCAAAGATTAGGATGTGGGATGTGCAGACGGTGAGTGAAGGCCGAATCTTGTTTTGTGTAAGTGTCTGTGTGTCTTCAGTACGGCCTTGAACGCCTGCTGCTCTTCAGCCCGGGGCGAGATAAAGAACAGGGAGAGAGATACAAGGGCACAGCAGCGAAAAGGGAAATAAGTACTTTAATACATTTCGTTGATCGATGATTTACGATCAAATAATCCAATCGTTTCTGGTCCTCTGTGTGCGATCAGCTTGATTCATTGAGTTACTCCGTCCGACAGCGAAAAGTTCCCATTTCCTTGATTGAATCCCCCAAAGTCTTTTGCATCTCCATGGTCCGAAATAAGATGTTACGGTTCAGATCAGTGAGTTGCACCGTGCCGTGCTCAAGTCTCTGTTCGAGTGCTTTCATTCTTTCACTCAAATCCAAAAACCTTTTCATGTTGATGTCAGACAGTTGTTGTGTGAATTTTCCTGTCTTCCCAATTTTCAGGAGGAATCCTGCTATCATGAATCCAAATACAAATAGGTCCTCCACATCTTCAATGAGCAGGGGCTCGATGCGTAGAACCAGCCAGTTCTTGTAATAGTCCCGTATGTACCCCGCTTTGGACGTCCCGTCGGGACAGGTTGCTTCTCCCGGGGAAGCTTTTCTCTGGGAAAAAACTTTATCCAATGCACTCAGAGACCAATCAATCAGATCCATTATTTCGGAGAACAACAGGTGATCAGCGCACTGTGATTTAGAGAGAAAAAGAGCAAAAAAACACGACGAGAGAGAGGCAAAAAGTAGCAGACAGCAGCGGGAGCAGAGGAAAACATGTCCGCACTCAAGGACAGTTGGAGCAAGACAGATGTCCCAAGCTCCCCTGTCCTTAGACCCTCCTTCTCGGCAAGGCAAAACTACCAAACCTCTTTGGGAAAAAGTAGAAACCTGGAGAAGTTCCACAGTGAAGGAGAGATCCGACTCTCTCTGACAGACAGGCAGACACGCCTCAATCTGCAGATAGATGGTGGAGCTGGACCCACTCAGGAGGAGAACAAATTCTTCGAGGGCCGATGAAGAACCGTTCATATGGAGTAGAGACCGTTTCTTCAGGCAGTTGAGGAGCATCTGGCTTGATTTATGTGTGCTTTGACTGAGAGCTCTTGGTCAAATAAGACTCCAAGGTTTCTTCCAGTGGAGCTGGAGGCCACACTGACGTTGTCCAGTGGGACTATCTGCTCAGATAAAGCGTCTCATAGATGATTAGGGCCTAGTACAATGACCTCGGTTTTTTTCAGGGTTAAAAAGCAGATAATTAAGTGTCCTCCAGGTTTTTATATCCTTCACACAAGCACCAAGTCTGTCTGCTTGATCGGTCTGATCGGGTTTCATTGATAAATACAGCTGTGCGTCATCTGCAGAGCAGTGGAAGTTAATGCTATGCTTTCTGATCATGTGACCTAACGGCAGCATATAAAGAGTAAACAGAATTGGACCGAGAACTGAACCCTGTTGCACACCATAGGTTACTTTAGAACAGGGTGAGGAGCTCTGGTTTACATTAACAAACTGGTACCTATCCGATAGGTAGGATTTAAACCAGCTAAGGGCGGGGCCTCTGACACCTAAATCAGATTCTAACCTCCGCAGTAGAATGTTGTGGTCGATGGTGTCGAACGCTGCACTGAGGTCCAATAGAACCAGGATTGAGACCAGTCCATCGTCAGCAGCTAATAACAAATCATTTGTGACTTTAACTAGTGCAGTTTCAGTGTGTGGGGGGCTCTGGACCCTGACTGGAAAACTTTGAATAAATTATTCTCCTGTAGATGGTGACAACGCTGTTTAACTACAACTCTTTCAAGGATTTTAGAGACAAAGGGTGGATTTGAAATAGGTCTGTAGTTTACCAACTGGTCAGGATCAAGATTAGGCTTTATCAGAAGCGGTTTAATGACTGCACGTTTGAAGGGACTCTGGAACATATCTACTTTTTAGTGAAGTATTTATTATATTAAGAATAGAATCTATAATTAGGGGGAGAATGTCTTTGAGGAGTCTGCTTGGAATCGGGTCTAGAATACAAGATGACGTTTTAGAGGACATAATGGCTGACGTTCTCTCTGCTCGATCAACAGCAGTGAACCTTTCTAGTGTCACTGATGGATTTATATGGGACGCTAGTTTTACAGCTTGGGCTTGTTTTCAGGGCGAATAGTGGGAGTAATTTCATCTAATTTATCTCTGATTGTTTTTATTTTATTGTTAAAAAATAGAAGAAAATCATTAGAGCTGAGAGTAGCTGGGAGTGACGGCTCTACTGCGCTGTGACAGTTTGTTACCCTGGCTACAGTGCTGAAAAGAAATCTAGTGCTATTTTTCGCCCTGAATCACAACAATGGAGCACTTGTTGTGATTGAACCCATTGGAGCTTTGTCTGGAACACATGGACGTTTTTGTTTTAGGCAAGTACATTGTTGAATGACATAATCCTCAATATCGCGTTGCATGAATGGCCAATAAAAACGTTCTCTCGCCAAATTGCCAAATTTCTTTATCTGCGCCTACATGACCCATATCATCAGGCAAATGTTTCAAAACAGTCTCTTTCAGTTTGTCCGGTAGAACTAACTGTGTTCTTTTTCCAGTATATCTGTACATGAGTCCTTTTTCAAGTTTGAGTCTGTTCCATTCATGTACTAATCTCCTTGTCTCACGTGTCATTTGTCTCTTATCTTTATCATTTGGATTCCATCCTCTTTTCTTCAATTGTATCACTTCTAAGAATGACTTGTCCTCTTTTTGAGCAGCTCGAAGATCTTCAGGTGAGATTACCGGAGTACCCTCAGTGTTAGTGTTACTGGCATTGAAATTTAACTGTAAAGCGGCAACCCATGGTACTTCACTGTCCCTCATAGCTTTGTCACCCTGCCAAATGGCAGAAATGACTTCAGGTGGCATTGTCTCTGTGTACTCTGGTAAGTGATCGGACAGTTTTATCTGGACAGTGTGTCAGCATCCGCATTTGATTTGCCAAGACGATACTTGATGATAAAGTGAAAAATCCGCTAGCCCATCCAACCAGCAATACCCAACTGCGTTCAATTTGGCCGTGCTCAAAACATATATGGGGGGATTATTGTCCGTGAATACTGTGAAAGTAGGAACATAATAAAGGTAATCCCTGAATTTGTCACAGGTCGCCCACTTGAGTGCCAGAAGCTCAAGCTTGCCGGGAGTGAAGGTGATAGTTTTTTTCAGCAGGCGTGAACGTCCTAGAACCATATGCAAATACACGTAGTTTGTTGTTCTGTTGTTGATAAAGTACAGCTCCCAGTCCTTCATTAGAAGCGTCTGTATGGAGGACGAAAGGCAAGTCAAAGTCCGGGTATGCCAAGATAGGTGAACTAATTAACATGTCTACAAAATGTGACACAACTGCACTGTGTTCATGTGTCCAGTTACCAGGGGTTTTGGACAGAAGTTGACCATTACTGTTTTTCTTGGTAACCCTAACTTGTTAGGTTTACTGTTAGTAGATCTGTACTCTACCTCACTGGGACTCTCAACAAGTTTAAACAGTGGTCTTGCTAACCTGGAAAAGTCCTCAATGAATGTCCTGTCGTAACCTAGGAAACCAAGAAGAGCTCTAACTTCTCCAACATTCTTTGGTTCTCTGTCTCGGAGCTGTTTAACTGCTTCTAGATCTATAGGGTCTATTTGGACACCTTCACTAGTCACAAGACGGCCTACATATCTGATTTGGCAATTAAAAAAGTTCACACTTGTTAGGGCGTAACTTTATACCATATTCTCTGACTTTGTGTAGAACAAGTCTTAAATCATTTACATGGTCAGTGAAAGTCTTAGAATAACATAACACGTCATCTAAGTAAGGGGAACAACACTCCTCCCTTAAACCTTCAAGGACTCCTTCCATACATGAGGCCAAATGGGAGGCGGTTCCACTCATATAACCCCAAGGTTGTGCTGAAAGCGGTCAGGTGTTTAGAGTCCTATTCCACAAAGCCTTGGTGGTAAGCACTACCTTGGTCTAGTATTGAAAACCATGAGTAGCCCCCCAGGTTATCCAGCAGGTCTTGACTGCATGGGAGTGGATGGCAATCGGGAATAGTTTTACGATTTAACCCCCGAAAATTAACACACAAGCGAAGTGACATGTCTTTTTTTCTGACGCAGACCACTGGTGAGGAATAGGGAGAAGTGGTTTTCCTAATCCAGCCGTGGTCAAGCAGCTTTTGAACATAGTCTTTTACTTCTTTTGGAATACTTTTGGAATAGAATTATAGGATGTTTGAACAGGTACATTGTCTGTTCTGTTAGATTGAGTTTGAGTTGTTGACTCGGGATGCATTTTTACTGAAAACATCAGACTCCTCAAACAGCATGTCCTTCACTGTCTTTTTTTCATCTTCGTTCAAATGTGACAAATCCACAGGTGGATGCCATTTTTTCATTTTTTACATGAGTGTCCTTTGTTATTTGGCATTGGTCTCTGGTTTCCTGCATAGACATGAGGTTGACAGAACATGTGTTTACATTGGTTTGTTGGTCTGAGTTTGAGTTGTCTGAAACACAGTTTACAGGTCTTACTTAGATTACTTCTTCTGATGTTCACAAAACAGTTTTTCTTGAAAGATAAATGTCATGTTTAGTGATGTTCTGAATAGGGATTTTTACATTTTTTGTTAAACCACTAGTAACGTCTACTGATGCAGGAAACAACTCAAGACCATCTGGACAATAACATTGCACCTCCGGCTGGCCACTCTCTGACTCTGTTCCTGATTTCAGATATTTGACCGGCAGGCAATATTACACCTTTTTTTTTACCAGTTTTCACTGTGTATTATATGTAGTTTTCTGATGTTTTGGCCACATATCAAGGAGTTAAACAGCTGACTGTGCATGTGAGTGCAGTGGAAATACGACGCAAACAGACTGAAGTTTTTGAAAAGAGACTTCCTGGAGTTATTCAACGTGCTTGATAAAATGGAAAGCCAAACATTCACAAGTGGACCTCTTCCAAACATCGACTGGAAGATAAAAAAGTTTAGCCAACAAACTTCACCACGGCTAGCGCAGGAGTCATTTCAGTTAATTCCTGCACGGTCCTCTTCAAAGGCCTTGGACCCATCTGTGACAGGCCCGGCAGCACCCCTGCCATCGCCCCTGCCATCAGAGCAGCCCTGGATCCCCCCTGCAAACATCTACTCCCACTACAGATTCCTCAATCTCCTTTCCATCTCCACTCTCACCCAGGGGCCTTCCCAGCCATCTTGAACATCTGATCAAATCAGGCATTAAGATGGCTCCACTCACGCCTAATATAGCAAGAGTTCTGATATCAACGATGATGAACTCTCCCCTGACTGTTGCTACACAGACAAAAAAATCGCACCACCTAAACCCCCCGCCTTTCACCTGGTCCCAAACTCTCACCGGCTCCCGCTACACCAACAAAAAGCCCCCCCACCCTATCCCCCCTCGCCTTTCACCTGGTATCTCCCATAGCTAGGATGCACTGGGTCTCAGCGTTGCCGGGACTTATAGTCATAATAAAAAATCAAACCAACCCGGGGCCCTGTGTAAAAACAGCCTCCTCTAGTGCTATTTCTGTAGTAACATCACACAGATGGGAAAACAAAATGCGAGTCAGACTGCCCAATCTGAGAAATTTGATTCATATTCCCTGTAAAAAGATAACGCCCAGTCTCACTGAAACTAGTCTGAAACTTGCTGTTGCTAAATGTCAGATCCTTATGTAACAAATAATTCTTAATTAATAATTTTCTTTTTCTTATAATCTTGATTTTATGTTTTTAACTGAAACATGGCTTGACAAACACAGAGGAAATTGAGTTGTAATAGAATCTGCTCCACCCAACTTTAATGTTTGAATCTGAAACACGAGAAAACAAAAAGGGAGTAGGTGTGTGTGCTTTTGTTAGAGATGAAATAGTTACCCACAGGTTGTCCTTTGGGGTGTTTTCAACATTTGAGTACGTAGCCTTTAAAATGGAGCTAAAACAGTCTCCATCCATTCTCTTCATTGTTTTATACAAGCCTCCTCAGCACTGCAAAAGTTTTATTGATGATTTTACTGAGAAGGTTTCAGTCGTATGCACAGACTTTGATGGTTTGGTCATAACAGGTGCTTTCAATGCTTCATGTTGATAATATTTGTGACAGAAACGCTAAAGAGCTTCATGCTGTCCTTGAAACTTTCGGTCTTACTCAGCGCGTGAGTGGCCCCACCCACAGCAGATAGGCCCCACCCACAGCAAAGGGCACACTCTAGATCTTCTAATTACAAAGGGGGTTTATATTTCAAAAGGTCAATGTGGTCGATGTTGCTCTGTCTGATCATTTCTGTCTCTTCTTTGACCTGTCTGTTTTTCCCAAACCTCCAGCTGGTCCTGCAGTTGTCCAGAGGAGACACATAAATGACAAGCACAGGAAAACTGTTTATGGAAATGATAAACTTTGAAAATGTCTCATGTTCTAATGTAAATGATTTGTTGAACTCTGTTACATCTAATGTTTTGAAAGTTCTCCACACCATTGCCCCTATGAAGGCTAAAATTGTTAAAAATAAGCAGAAGGCGCCATGGAGAAATGATGATTCGGTCAGGGCACAGAAAAGGGGAGTGCCGCCGGCCCCGAACGAAAATGGTGCAAGTCAAAGCTCCAGGTTCAGAAAAAGATTTACAAAGTTGTACATGTACAACCTCATTTTTTATGTAGAACTAGGGAAGATTTTTTTTTTTAAATAACTGGAAGCTGTAGTAACAACTGGCGTGTCCTGTTTGCCACAGTAACAGATGAACAAACCCTCCAGCTCAGCTGCCGTTAGAACTCATTTCCACGTCCAAGTGTAATGAGTTTGCATTATTCTTTATTGACAAAGTTCAGAGCATTAAAAATGCTATAAATTCCACAATGCAAAAAAATAACCCTCAAACCACCTACACACTTAGAGCTGACTCACTTTGCACCTGTAACTGACAAAATGTGTGACCTCCAGATTTCTAAAGTCTGTGCTGAACAGTTTGTTAGCACCACTCACTCACATAGTTAACATGTCGCTTCAATCTGGAACATTCCCAATGTCTTTGAAAACTGCGGTCATAAAGCCTCTCCTAAAAAGAAGAGCAGTCTTAATGCCGCAGTACTGAGTCATTACCGGCCCCATCTCTAATCTGCCATTTTGGGGCAAAGTCCTTGAAAAGGTTGTTTTACCAACAGCTCACTGATTTCCTCTTAATAAACAACTCATTTGATGTTTTCCAGTCAGGTTTTTTAGACCTCATCACAGCACTGAGACTGCTGTTGTCAAGGTGACAAATGACATTCCACCTGAACACTGACGCGGGCAAAGCCTCAGTCTTAATTCTGTTAGATCTGAGTGCTGCTTTTGACACTGTCCATCATGGGACCCTCTTACAGAGACTAGAGGACTGGGTGGGCATCACTGGCACTGCGCTAAAACTGGTTAAAAGTCCTATCCGGAAGACAGGAAGTTCTTTTTACGAAATTGGTAACTGTGTCTCAGACCAGATGCCCCTGACCTGTGGGTGCTCCAGGGGTCAATCCTGGGACCCCTTCTGTTCAACCTCTACATGCTGCCGTTAGGTCGGTTGATACGCAGCGAGAATGTGTCCTATCACAATGATGCAGACGACACTCAGATCTATGTTTCACTGACGGCAGGTGAATATGGACCAGTGGATTCACTCTGTCACTGCATCCAACAGATCAGTGTGGTGGATGCAAAACAACTTTCTCCAGCTGAACTCAGACAAGACTGAAATCATCGTCTTTGGCCCACAGAAACAAAGAGAAAAGTGTTAGCAGTCACCCATCCAGAGTCTCACTCTAAAACCTACAAATCAAGTTAGGAAATCTGGGGGGTAATAATGGACTCAGATTTGAAATTTTAACAGCCACGTCAGATCAGTCACATCAGCAGCTTTTTTACCATCTAAAAACATTGCCAAAATCAAAAAGTATAGTGTCTAAAACCAGACCTGGAGAGACTTATCCATGCGTTTGTCTCAAGTAGATTAGACTACTGCAACGGCCTGCTCATTGGCCTCTCCAAACGATCTGTAAAACAGCTGCAGTACATCCAGAACGCTTGCTGCTTCGGGTCCTGACTTTGAACCAGGAAGTACGATCACATTAGTCCTGTGCTCAGGTCTCTGCACTGCCCCCTGTGGCTCAGAGAATAGACTTCAAAGCAGCTCTGCTTGTATACAAGTCTCTCCATGGCCCTACGCACCAAAGTACATCTCGGACATGTTAGTGCCATATGAACCATCTCGGACTCTGAGGACCTCAGGGACCGGGCCTCCTGCTGTGGTGCCCAGAGTCAGGACTAAACATGAGGAATCTGTGTTTTCAGTTTTATGCAGCTAAAATCTGGAACAGTCTTCCTGAGGATGTGAGACAGGCCGCTACTCTGGCAATGTTCAAATCTAAGCTAAAAACTGTTTTGTTTTGGGCTGTGCATATGACTGAAATGCTTTTCTTTGCACTCTTCTCTTTTATGTCTTGAACTATTTGACGGATAAGCCTGAAAATGGCGCACTTTTTTAAATTAAGATTTTTGTGATTATTTGCCATGTTTTTGTGATTTTAATGCATTTTTTCCTGTTGTGTGGGAAGCACTTTGAATTACCTTGTGTACGAATTGTGCTCTACAAATAAAAACTTGCCTTGCCTTGCCTTGCCTTGAGGACGGACTCAATGATGGCCGTGTAGAAACTGCACCATCATCTGCACTGACAGCTTGGCTTTCCTCTGCTGGGCCTTCTTGATGCACAGAGCTGATGGAGAGGGCTCCCACTTGAGGTCCTGGGTGATGGTGGTGCCACAGGAAGCGGAATGGAGTCCACAGCTGGTGATGGGGAGTCTGTCATGGTGAGGGGGGCTGGGTGGCTTGGGGGGCTGGGGTTGCTGGGGGGCTGTGACTTCCTTGAAGTCCACGATCATGCTCCACTTTCTTCTGGGCGTTGAACTCCAGGTTGTTACCACTGTAGCCAGGACACCAGCCGGTCCACCTCCCTCTGTAGAGACAGGTCGTCTACAGTCTACAGAGTCGTGGCTGGAGGTGCAGCAGGTGCAGCAGTTATGTGGTACGAGGAAGAAGAGCAGAAGAGGAAAGTACACAGCCCTTACTGGAGATCCTGTGCTGGTGTAGTTCCTGGGGGAGTCCTTTGATGCTGCAAGATGCTGGCGTCGTCTACAGACCTGTTTGGCGCTGTAGGCGAACTGCAGGGGGTCCAGCAGGGAGGAGGTGAAGGACTTGAGGTGGGTCAAGTCCAGGCGTTCAAATTACTTCGATGACTACAGATGTCAGCCACCACAGGCCAGTAATCATTAAGTCCAAGTGATCCGGGGCTTCTTGGGACAGGAACAATGATGGACGACTTGAAGCAGGCTGCGGACATGGCATGACCTACCAGGGAGGTGTTAAAAATGGGGGACTCTGGGCGACAGGACTATTGCACAGTGGTCTTAAGGTAGCGGCAGAAACACCGTCTGGTCCAGTTAGCTTTTCGGGGGTTGTATTTCCGAAATAGTCTGTTTACATCCTGTTCCTGAACAGAGTGGTGGGGGAGGTGGGGGGGACCAGGGCTGGGTTGGCAGAGGTGGCCACCATGGGGGAGGGGGTGGTCATATCAAACCTGGAGTAGAAAGTGTTAAGTTGCTCAGCCAGTTTTCGGTTGTCTGCAGCAGAGGGGGGGGGCTCGGGGCTTAATGATTAATTCTCCACAAGGAGGCGGGGTTGTTACCAGAGAACTGCTGCTTCAGACGCGTATTGCACCGTGATCTCGCTCGAGAAACCTCTTTGCTAAAATCCATACTTCACATCTTTGTAGCGCCCCCTGTCTCCAGCCCTGTGCGCTGCCTCCTTCTGCTGCCTTAACTGCCTCAGTTTTGGGGTGAACCAGGGTTTGTCATTGTTGAAAGTGACTTTGGTTTGTGTTGGTATGATGCTGTCCTCACAGAATTGAATGTATGACGTCACACAGTGTCATCCAAACTATCTGTGGCAGCTCTGAAAACCTCCCAGTCTGTGATGTCCAAACACGCACGGAGCTCCTCCGCTGCCTCATTGGTCCACTTCTTAGATTTCCTCACTGCAGGTTTTGAGAGCCTCTGTCTGTACGTGGGGGATCAGGTGAACCATGACGTGATCTGAAAAGCCGAGAGCAGCGCGAGCCACGGCGTGAAAGGCCTTACTGACTGTTGTGTAACAGTGATCCAATGTGCTCTGCTCTCTGGTCGGAACTTTAATAAACTGTCTGTACTTTGGTCGTTCGTGGCTGAGATTCCCCTCCCACCCAGGATAATACCCATGGAGTCCGGGAAGGTCCGCTCCACACAAGGTCCGCGAACGCACGCTTTGCCCCCCGCACGTGTGTGCTCAGTGGAATGTAAACAGCAGCCAGAATGAATGAGGCGAACTCACGTGGCGAGAAGAATGGTTTGCAGTTAATTCGCAGATGTTCCAGATCCGGAGAGCAGTGTTTGGAGATCACAGTCACATCCGATGACCAGGCGTTATGGTATAAAAACAGACTCCTCCGCCGCGTGTTACCCGGAGAGCTCGCTTTGTCTATCCGCACAAAGAAGCTCGAAGCCCTGGATCTGTACAGTCCGGGACCAACTTGCTGAGACACGTCTCCATGAAGCACAAGACAGGAGATGAAGAAAAGTCTCTGTTTCGTCTCATCAACAGCGCCAGCTCATCCATTTTGTTGGAGAGTGAGCGAATGTTGGAGAGGAAAATCCCCTGTAATTTTTCTTCGTCTGTGGCTTCTCACTCTTCTAGCCAAAAGAAAGGCTTATTCTGCAGCAGAAGCTAAAAAAACTGGAACTAGGTCCGTAGGAGTTGTGGTTTGGATGGACAAGAGCTCTTCACGGGCGTAAGAGCACGCACACACAATGTACGAACAGAAACAGACATAACAATCAGAATCAGAATCAGAAAGGGGTTTATTGCCATTGTCAATGAACAAACTTCACAGGCATAGGAACTTGTCACGGCATGAAGGTGCAACACAAAACACTGAGCAACAATAAAACAACATATATTCAATCAAACAAAAGGGCATGCATTTAAGGGACAATTTTAAAATTACTATAGTATAAAATAAAAAAATAAAAATAGGCATTGCTATGTACCCAAAACAAGTTTAGCAGTTAAGTTAAAAGTTGTAGTGCAGAAAGTGACAGTGCAGGGAGTGATGAATAGTGTAGTTAAAGTGGCAGGTGTTTAGAAGTGTCATCAGTTCATGAGTCCAACGGCAGAGGGAAAAGAAACTGTTCTTGTGGAGGGAGGTTCTGGTCCGGATGGACCGTAGCCTCCTGCCTGAGGGGAGTGGCTCAAATAGACCATGTCCAGAGTGAGTAGGGTCAGCTGTGATCCGACCTGCTCGTCCCAGAGCCCTGGAGACGTATAGGTCCTGCAGAGATGGAAGTCTGTAGCAGCTGATCACCTTCTCAGCAGAACGCACAATGATGTTAAAGTCTGGACAACAAAAGGTATAATGATTTTTTACCAGATTGTAAAGGAGAATAATTTAAGTTGAGTTGAAAGAATCCTTAGACTTAGAGAAACAGGACTTTTATAAGTATTTACAAATAAGGAGTTATTATAGCCAAGAAATTAAACCGAGTAATGACCATCATAGCCCCTTGAGTGAAATATTCATTAAAGCTAAAGAATTATAATATCCTAATTATAGAAATGTATTAACAATTTGGGCTTTCATTCTCTACTGATTACATAAAGGAAAGATGGGAAAGAGGGTCACTTTGTTCAGGATGATGAAGAGTGGGAAAGTATATGTACATCTCAGTGGAGAACCACAGGGTCACATGTTTTTGGAGGGAATTCTGTTTGAAGAATGTGTCTCGTTTCGTTTCTTTATAACTGTTGGAGAGGATGTGTGGCAGCCAGGAGGCAAATCACTATCATGTGTTTTGGGTCAGAGGTTTTGGATTGAGATCAATAAAGCCTTACAGACATTAAATGACATTTCCATTCCCCTGGATTTCAGAACAATGTATTTGGGCCTCAGGACTCCTGCCATGGATACAATTGGAAGATATCTCTCTGGAGCATCCTCCTGGCTGCAGCAAAAAAGGCCCTCACAAAAAACTTATGACACAAAATGCATCGACAATCAAAAAAATTCACAGTGCGCTGGATCACCTGTTGTTCTCCGGAATAATGAATCTAATTGATTGGTCTCTGAGTGCATTGGATAAAGTTTTTTCCAGAGAGAAAAGCTTCCCCGGGAGAAGCAACCTGTCCCGACGGGACGTCCACAGCGGGGTACGTTCGGGACTATTGGTAAAGAACTGGCAGGTTCTATGCACTCGAGCCCTTGCTCATTGAAGATGTTGGAGGACCTATTTTGGATTTGGATTTATGATAGCAGGATTCCTCCTAATTGGGCTCGGAGTTCGCCTTGGTCTATCGGAAAAATTGGAAGACAGAAAAAATTCACCCAACAACTGTCTGACATCAATCATGAAAAGGTAAGGTTTTGGATGGTTGAGTGAAAGAATGAAAGCACTCGAACAGAGACTTGAGCACAGCACGGTGCAACTCACTGATCTGAACCGTAAACATCTTATTTCGGACCATGGAGATGCAAAAGACTTTGGGGGATTCAATCAAGGAAATGGGAACTTTTCGCTGTCGGATGGAGTAACTCAATGAATCAAGCTGATCACACACACAGAGGACCAGAAACGATTGGACTATTTGATCGTAAATCATTGATCAACAAAATGTATTAAAGTACTTATTTCCCTTTTCGCTGCTGTGCCCCTGTATCTCTCTCCCTTTTCTTATCTGGCCCCGGGCTGGAGAGCTACAGGCGTCAAGGCCGTGCTGAAGACACACACAGACACTTACACAAAACAAGATTTGGCCTTCACTCACCGTCTGCACATCACCACATCCTAATCTTTGCGTTATCTTGTTTGTGACCCCTCCCAACATCCACTGAAAATATCCATCACGTTGACCTCGTGTAATGTACTCAATATGTGTTGTTTATCATTGTATGCTTATTGCTGAACTGCTTCGTCATTTTCTAAGAGTTCAAGTACCCGAGTAGGCGCCACGCTAAAGCGAGCCGCCCCGGTGGCCGGTGCTCTTTATGCATGTCTCTCATGTCGCATCTGTCACCAAGTCACGTTCCTACGTTGTGAATTTGTTCATTGACAATGGCAATAAATATATCCTGATTCCTGATTCCTGATTCCTGAAAATTGGACAGACACTATATTGGATATCAGAAAAAAAAATTAAAATCACATTCGGACTCAAATTTAAAATCAGCAAAGTTGAAATTTTGAGGGCAAAATGGGACACATTTTTGGGTTCATATGTGTTTTAGTTTCCTTTTTTTAATGTTTTTTTTTTTTTCTCTGTACTCTTTTTTTCTTTGTACTCTCTCTGCCCTCCTTGAACTGACACCTTAACGTGGTGGAGGGATTTGAGCGCCCGAATGATCCCAGGAGCTATGTTGTCCGGGGCTTCCCAGGTCCTGGGTGACGGGTCAGACAAAGATCGGTTCACACACCTTTATGAATAGAATTAAAGCAAGGCCAGTTACGTCGCCCGGATTGGTGTTACCAGGGCCCAACCCTGGAGCCAGGCCTGGGGTGGGTGTTCGACGGCAAGTGCCTGGTGGCTGGGCCTTTCCCCACGTGGCAGGGGCGCGGCCCGAACGAGTGAAGTGGGGCCGTCCTCCCGTGGACACACCACCTGCACGAGGATCCGTAAGGGGCTGGTGCATAGAGATCTTGGTGCGGCAGGGGCAGCGGCAGGGGCAGCGGCAGGGGCAGCGGCAGGGGCAGCGGCAGCGGCAGGGGCAGCGGCAGGGCAGCGGCAGGGGCAGCGGCAGGGGCAGCGGCAGGGAGCAGCGGCAGGGGCAGGGGCAGCGGCAGGGGCCTCGACGACCGGATCCCCGGACGCAGAGACTAACTCTGGGGACATGGAACATCACCTCGCTGGGGGGGAAAGAGCCTGAGCTTGTGCGGGAGGTTGAACGGTTCTGACTGGATATAGTCGGCCTCACCTCCATGCACAGTTCGGCCACTGGAACCCATCCTCTCGAGAGGGGCTGGACACTCCACTTCTCTGGTGTTGCCTACAGGGAGCGGCGGCGGGCTGGTGTGGGTTTGCTTATTGCCCCACAGCTCAGTGTGTTGGAGTTTACCCCAGTGAACGAGAGGGTCGCGTCCCTACGCCTTCGGGTTGGGGACAGGTCTCTCACTGTTGTGTCGGCCTACAGGCCAAACAACGGTGCTGAGTACCCGGCCTTCTTGGAGTCCCTGGGAGGGGTACTGGACAGTGCACCGACCGGGACTCCGTTGTTCTACTGGGGACTTCAACACCCACGGGGGCAACGACAGTGACACCTGGAGAGGGGTGATCTCGGGAAGAACGGCCCCCCGATCGGTGTTCAGTTATTGGACCTCTGTGCTAGTCACGGACTGTCCATAACGAACACCTGGTTCAAGCACAAGGGTGTCCACCAGTGCACCTGGCACCGGGACACCCTAGGGCGGAGATCAATGATCGACTTTGTTGTCGTTGTCATCTGACCTCCGGCCGTGTGTCTTGGACCATCGGGTAAAGAGAGGGGCGGAGCTGTCAACCGACCACCACCTGGTGGTGAGTTGGATTCGCTGGCAGCGGAGGAGGCCGGACAGACTTGGCAAGCCCAAGCGCATAATGAGGGTCTGTTGGGAACGTCTTGCGGAGCCCGCTGTCAGCAGGGTCTTCAATTCACACCTCCGGGAGAGCTTCTCCCAAATCCCAGGGGAGGTAACATTGAGTCCAAGTGGACCATGTTCTCGACCTCCATTGTCAATGCGGCTGCTCGGAGCTCTGGTCGCAAGGTCTCAGGTGCCTGTCGCAGCGGCAACCCCCGAACCCGGTGGTGGACACCGGAAGTAAGGGATGCCGTCAGGCGGAAGAAGGAGGCCTATCAGGCCTCTTTGGCTTGTGGGACTCCTGAGGCAGTTGATGGGTATTGGCGAGCCAGGCGTGCCGCAGCTCGTGCTGTCGCAGAGGCAAAAACCCGGGTCTGGGAGGAGTTCGGGGAGGCCCTGGAGGAGGACTATCGGTCGGCCCCAAAGAAATTCTGGCAAACCGTCCGGCTCCTCAGGAGGGGGAAGCAGTGCTCCACCAACACCGTTTACGGTGCGGGTGGGGACCTGCTGACCTCGACTGGGGATGTCGTCGGACGGTGGAAGGAATACTTTGAGGAGCTCCTAAATCCCACTGTCACGTCTTCCGAAAAGGATGTAGAGACTGAAGACTCGGAGGCTGACTCATCTATCACCCAAGCAGGGCTCCTAAAGTAGAGTACCTAAAGTCTCTGGATGTTGCAGGACTGGCCATCTGTTCAAGAAGGGGGACCGGAGGGCAAGTTCCAACTACAGAGGGATCACACTCCTCAGCCTCCCCAGTAAAGTCTATTCCAGGGTACAGGAGAGGAGAATCCGACTGATAGTCGAACCTCAGATTCAGGAGCAGCAGAGTGGTTTTCGTCCTGGTCGTGGAACGCTGGACCAGCTCTATACTCTCCATTGGGTGCTTGAGGGTTCATGGGAGTTTGCCCAACAAGTCCACGTGCTTTGTGGATCTTGAAAAGGCTTTCGACCATGTCCCACGGAGGGCCCTTTGGGGGGTGCTGCGGGAGTACGGGGTCCGGGGCCCATTGCTCAGGGCTGTCTGGTCCGGCTGTTTGTTAAATTCTTTGAAAAATAAAAAAAAGTCTTTATTAAGAAAAAAAGAATAACATGGGATGTTGCTGTCATCGCTACAGCAACGCCGTAAGAAATATCACATGGGTCTGATTGGCTTTTTTGATCAATATGGCCAAAATATAACTTTGTGCAAAATTGTATACTGAATGCAAGAACTAAACGTGTTAAAATTTCAGAGATTTGGTGACTTTCTCATTGGATTAACATGGAATGTTTATGCCATCACTATGGCTACTCCGTTAAAATTTGACATGGGTCTTATTGATTTTATTTGATTGAGATGCCAAAATGGAATTTTGTGCCAAATTTCAAAACATTTAACAAAAAAACAAAAAAATTCTCCTCATATAAAATGTAATTAAATAGTTTCACTTCAAGTAGGTTTAGGGCAAGGGTTTAACAACTTATTCAAATTGGAATTTTTATGTGCAAATGGCAGCAAAGTTAATATTTGGGAAATTTCGGAAAGTCTAACTACATTTTGCGGCTTTGCCGCACAGAGACAGAGAAAGGTATCAAAATAAATTGGATACATCTTTTGATGCCCCACTCCTCAACACCATTTTGACCAAATTTTAGCTTTTTTGGGTCAAAGAGCTAGGAGGAGTTTGTAAACGCACGACATTTGGAAAAACTGGTGAGTCATGCTTGGCAAATTTTGATCCAGTTGGGCGGACGGCATTGTCGTAATAATATGTTTTACTTCCCTTGTCACTATCTACCTCTGTGTCAAATTTCATGATTCTACAATCAGTAATTTTTTTTGCCAGTTCCTAACTCATACATTGTACATTGGGGGGCACTAACGCACCCAATTTTTGAATTTTCAAAAAAAGAGAGGAACAATTTGTTGAGTTGTGCAAATTTTCCTGACTTTTTGTCAATATTCACTAGGTGAAAAGGAGGGGGGTTGGTCCCGAGAATAAGATAGAAGAATGAAAGAAGGAGAATATTCCGAAACAATGTTTCCCCTTTTTAAAATATCATAAACTATACATTTTGGAAAAGATTGCGCTTTCCAACGTCATGGTGTGGGTCCCTGGTCACTGACAGGCACTCATGGCGTGCCGCAAAAATGCCTGAACGCGCATCCACATAGCTTTTGAATTTATTTTTTTAATATAAATATTTCTTTCTATTTTTTACCCATTGTTCCTCCAGAGCCTCTCGAGTTTGACACGTCCAATGTAGGTTGGATGCAAAAATTCCATTCGCTGCCACAGTTTAGGGTTCCCTCAGAGTGGTTTACAACCAGGTCCACAATATCTGTATAAAATGTGATATCACTTCCCGCATACATATGGGGCATACACATTAGAGTAAACATCTTTCCATTAATAGTTTCCTTTAACCAGTACATATCTGACTTCTTTGTCCTTACATTCAAAACTGTGTTCAAAAACTATTCAATTTTAAATCAACATTGCAACTCCCCTTCTATGTTTGCCCCTGTATGAATGAATGACACAACCTTCCACAACAGAATTTGGTTAGTTTTTGATGTTCAATGTCATTCAAATGGAAATATATAATGTCTATTCTTTGTTTTTTCATTTTGGTTAAAATTTTTGATTGTTTAATCGGGTTCAATATGCCACTTGTAAAACTTTCAATGCCATTGGATTGATTGAATTGATTTAGCCATTTATTATATTCGAGTGTCCTTAAACTCTTTGGTCAAACACAACATTTAAACACAGGAACTACAAAAACAGGAAATAGATGAAAGGATAACATATAAAACAAAAGAGTTCATGTTGAAAACATGCATCGAACTCAAAACCTGATCATGTAAATGATGAAACAGTGAAGGGAAGTCCATTCCTAAGGAAGGGCCCCTCGAAAACTCCCCGGTTGCTCCTGGCTTCAATCCTCACAAAGAACTGAATACACTACCTCCCCTTTCCACCATGCCCTACCGCTGCCCTCAACATGCATTTTTCAATTATCTCACAAGCCCAATCGCCCTCATTTGGCAGTCAGATGAGTGGATGTACCAAACACAGAGTTTATGTACTAAAGCAGACAGCCAACATGGTTAAGAAACCTCATAATCAGGCCTCATGGTTTATTAGCTGCTGATCTTGTTTTCCCCAGGCCATGTGCTCTTTCCATTGTGATCCTCAACTCCAGAGCCTACAAGGAACTCTGGGACCATCCTCTCTGGGAAGCTTTAATCTTCTCCCTCCTCTCCTTCTGGGAGCCCCACAAGTGTGAGTTTGGGTCTACAGGATCTGGACTCCAAATCCAGGATTTTACGTTTCATATTCTTGTTCTCTGTCTGCAGCGGTTCCATCTTGGCCCTCAGTGTCAGCAAATCATCCGTATTGTCTGAAATCCTTTGTTCAGCTTCTTCAATGTGTGTGCTGTTTCTTCCCCTCTCTTTCGGCTCCCTTATGTCGCTTTCAAACTGGTCCAGTCGGGTTGATCCGATTGCTGCCCTCATTTCCGCTCGCCATGTCGCCCTGAATTTTACATATCATTTCAGGCATCATGAGCACTGATCCATACAGGGTTACCTCTTCTCCTTCCTCCGGCAGGATGATGCTGTGAGATTCTTTATCTGGGCCAGCGAAACCCCGTTCCTCCATGGGGGAAGAATTGCAGTCCCCTGCATCGGATCCACTATCCGTGTTAGCCATGTTAGCCTTGTTAGCTTGCGAGGCGGGCTGTTTTTCAATGGGGCCATGGGAGGGAGCCTTTGTTTGTCTTGGTCACGTAGCTTTACCAGGCTTGTGTTTTCCTTGTCTACTCATTTCTTGTTCGTCTTTTCTAGGATTATGTGGGTCAAATTATATTTTCAAACATAGTTTCTGCAGCAGCGGAGGGAGCGCATGCCGACAGCATAAAAATCACACATAGACCATGTGAAAAAATATAGAAAGACGGCTCAGTAGCGCCCCCTCTAATTTACATGGTTGCAATGGGAGACCAAACAGTCTGTTCACAAATAATAGACTGTTTCTATTCTGGTTGCAAGGGCTTTTGTAAGGATTTCGGTCTGTGTTGGGGGAGTAGTGAGAGTGTACGATAGTTGGATGGACAAATTAGGTCTTTATTTAGTTTTGGACGTAGTTTTAGTGTAACGAAGGCTGTGTTCATATATGGTGGTATTGTGGAGTTTGCATGTCCTCCCTTCGCTCTCATCCCCATTTCACAGTTTTTTCCTGTCTAATAAAGCCTTCAGGCCCAAAAAATACTAAAAAGAAAAGTGGATCCCAAATGATAGTTAATGTCTCTGGCATTAGTACATGAATTAATACAGCCTGTAGCTTCTGTGCAGGCACTTTGGTGTTATCTATAGGCCTATATTTATGTAGGGCCTATATATGTAAGGTAAACAAAAAAAAATCAATTAGCACACACTTTCAAAAATATACCACTAGCTGCCACTTTTCAGAATTCAGAGACCATTTTGTTATGACCTTATATCTACTAAATCTGTGACAAAATAATCCATTATGAGGCTATGTTTACTATGGGTGAGAGCAATGGGTGAAATCTGAAATCTTTCTGAGGGCACCAAAAACCTAGAGCAGGCCCTTCAGGACAGGACATTGCATCTTAAATGGGGATTAGACTGGGGAAGGACATGCAGAAAAATTCAAATTTACAATGCTGTGCCCTCGTGTGCCAGGCATGCGTGCTATCCACTCCACCACCAAGCAACACTCCAAGTACAATGTCATATGCTTGCCGACCTACTGGAAAGTAGCTGAGCTGGTTCAGACCTTGCCCTAATGTGTCCTTGGGCAAGGCACCCAAGCCAAATCTCCGGTTTACCGCGGCAGTTCCCAGTTGGTAAAACGCGAGCTGAACATACATCTTATATTTGGACGTTTTGGCCTTCATTTATTACATGACCACGGGCTATGAGTGAGCTCAGAGCTGAACCTTCTCACGTCCCTGTGCCAAACTCCAAGAGCCAAGATGCACCGCTGCTCCGCGTTGCATTGTGGGTACTGTGCTCTTTAACTTTGCCGTGGATCCTTTTCACTGAGCGCTGGAATTCCTCGGAACTACACTTCCCATGATGCCTTGATGTTTCCTCCCTTCCTTCTCGCTTCCTGCAGTCTGGGCCCTGCCGCTGCCGTGTGAACCGACGGGACACCGACTCCGAACCGAGCCCGCAGCCGCGACCGAGGCCCTCTCACCGGCATGTGGCTCCGCAGCCGCACCGCCGAAGCCCCCACGGTGTCCTGAAGAGTCCCGAGCCGGAGAGGAGCGCTGTCACACGGACTACACCTCTGGGCCTGTCCCGCTGGCGATGCTCCGACAGTAGAGCCGGGATCCAGAGTTACAGCAGCCGAACACGAGCCGTGTCCCCGCGCCGTGTCCCCGCGCCCTCCGCTGCAGGTGAGAGCCGCTCATGCCGTCACCTGGGCCCGCGGTGCCGCAGTGGGACAGAGCTGGAGCTGGAGCCTGAGCTGGAGCCTGAGCTGCCTCTTTGTTTGGGGGAACTCCTGCCAAAGACCGCACAAGAACCTGGACACACAAGCAAAGCCCTTCATTGCACATACGTGACCAAATTAGAACTTATTCAGTTGAACTTTGGGTCCAGAATTGGCTTATGGGTGTAACTATAGTGCCTGTAGTAAGCCCTCATTCGTCCAGGAGGGTCCCATCGGAGCAAAGATTCATTTGTATCATCTGGACACGTTTCGACGTTCATCTAAAAGTCTTTCTCAATTCTCAGCTGTGGTGATAACACATTTTAGGTTATGCCTGTGATGAAAATATTTTCATTTGAGGACGAATAAAAGTCATTCTGGTTTTGATATATTTTTACTCAAACATTTTTGCAAGTTTTTATTTTCCTTGTCTGCATGCAGATTAAACTTTGATTGACTTTTATCCATAGGTCCATAGGTTACTAATTCAGTTTTATTATAGGCTATACGTGCCATACTATTCATATTAGTGTAACTTTGGCTGACGCAATAATAGATGATGGAACAACACAGAAAGTTCGTGTTTAGAAGTAAAATTTATAAAATTAAATATTCATGATTTTCCGTAGAGTGCCTTTAACAGGGTGGGCTACTCATTTGATAAAAACACAGTTATGATGAACAAAATGTAAATAGGTTATGCTCATGTGACGTCACAACCTTCTAGAATCCGTTTAGTTTAAAGTTGCGCTGGTGATGCTTCTATGGTGGAATTTGCTGTTTTAACTGCCAGATTGTTGACCTGGTTTATGGTTCGTAGAGCTGTAATTCCTATCCACATGAAACAAAAACTGGCACAAAGTTCAACATCTCTTCTGTCGGCACCCCTAAATGTGAAATACATTTGATCACAATAGCCTGATAAAGTTGTGCTATCATTCAACTCCAAAGGTGTGATTGTCATCTGAAAAGACTTTACATTTTGGGATTAATTTTGCAGGTTTGTGGAGCCAATCCCAAACAAATAATGAGAAGTGTCAATGTTAGTGGATTTCATTTCTTTCAAAAACTGTAAATCCCCCAGTTACATAGGCCCCTCCCACCATCTTGAGATTATGACATCTTCAAATTCAAGAATGTGAACAAAACATTCATGGTTTTAGGCAAATGATTTCCCCATTAAAAATATATATAATCATTTGATTTGAATTACACAATTGCCATGACCAATTAGGACCTTTTCCATGTCATATCATTCCAATTGGGAAGGAATCCTTACACCTGAAATCTTCAAATTATAATTCATGACATCACTCTAGGAAATTCCATAAGTGTCACCTGGAAACCATGTTGTACACCTGGCCAAAACTCCTCTGTCACAAAATGATTAAACAAATAAAAATATATGAAACCACTTTTACTTTGTTGAATTAGGGCGACACATTACGAGCACATTAATAGACAAAAGAGTGTTTTCATCAAATACACAAAATTTATACTTTTTCGATGTCATTATTTAATGACGGGGGGGGGGAAGAGTCCTTAGAACTTCTGTTTTATTCCCCCTTCTTCTTCTGTTTTCATCAGGTTAGACGATGGAGCGCTCAGGCAGCATCCAGGTGGACATCCCGGACTTTAGTAACTCAGTCCTGACCCACCTGAACCAGCTCCGGGTGCAGGGGAGGCTCTGTGACATCGTGGTTCATGTGCAGGGCCAGAGCTTCAGGGCGCACAAGGTGGTGTTAGCTGCTAGCTCCCCTTACTTCCGCGACCACATGTCTCTAAGCCAGATGAGCACGGTTTCCCTCACCGTCATCCGGAATCCATGCGTGTTTGAGCAACTGCTGTCCTTCTGCTACACTGGTCGGCTATGTCTACAGCTAGCTGACATTATTAGCTACCTGACCGCGGCTAGCTTCCTCCAAATGCAGCACATCATAGACCGGTGCACTCAGATCCTGGAAGGGATCCACCTGAAGATTAGTTTGGCAGATCTGGAGGGGGAGCAGCGGGATGAAGGGCCACGCACAGGTGAGAGTGGATTTTTTATTATTGACATACAAGACATACAACTCCAGTAGGTGGCGGTAAATGCACCTTTTCAGTTGGCTGCCAACCGCCATTAAAAGTAAAACAATTTAATCCAGGGCCACATATATTCGGGGCTCACATATAATCGGGGGTCTCATATTTTCGGGGGGGGGTCACATATCCATCATTGTCCCTGTCCCCAAGAAGCCCCGGATCACTGGACTTAATGACTACAGGCCTGTGGCGCTGACGTCTGTAGTCATGAAGTCATTTGAACGCCTGGTCTTGCCCCACCTCAAGTCCTTCACCTCCTCCCTGCTGGACCCCCTGCAGTTCGCCTACAGAGCCAACAGGTCTGTAGACGACACCATCAACCTGGCACTCCACTTCATCCTGCAGCATCTGGACTCCCCTGGAACCTATGCCAGGATCTTGTTTGTGGACTTCAGCTCTGCTTTCAACACCATCCTCCCTGCTCTGCTCCAGGACAAGCTCTCCCAGCTCAACGTGCCTGACTCCACCTGCAGGTGGATCACTGACTTCCTGACGGATCGGCGGCAGTGCGTGCGGCTGGGGAAGAATGTCTCAGACACTCGGACTATCAGCACAGGAGCTCCTCAGGGCTGTGTACTTTCTCCTCTGCTCTTCGCTCTGTACACAAACTGCTGCACCTCCAGCCACGACTCCGTAAAACTCATCAAGTTTTCACGACACCATCTTCATCGGGCTCATCTCGGACGGGGATGAGTCTGTCTACAGGAGGGAGGTGGACCAGCTGGTGTCCTGGTGCAGCGGTAACAACCTGGAGTTCAACGCCCAGAAGACAGTGGAGATGATCGTGGACTTCAGGAAAGTCACAGCCCCCCAGCCCCCCCTCATCATAACAGACTCCTCCATCACCACCGTGGACTCCTTCCGCTTCCTGGGCACCACCATCACCCAGGACCTCAAGTGGGAGCCCACCATCAGCTCCCTCATCAAGAAGGCCCAGCAGAGGATGTACTTTCTGCGGCAGCTGAGGAAAGCCAAGCTGCCAGTGCAGATGATGGTGCAGTTCTACACGGCCATTATTGAGTCCATCCTCACCTCCTCCATCAACGTCTGGTACGCTGGAGCCACAGCCAGGGACAAACAAGAGACTATAGTGCCCTCTGCTGGAGCCACAGCCAGGGACAAACAGAGACTATAGTGCCCTCTGCTGGAGCCACAGCCAGGGACAAACAGAGACTATAGTGCCCTCTGCTGGAGCCACAGCCAGGGACAAACAGAGACTACAGCGCCCTCTGCTGGAGCCACAGCCAGGGACAAACAGAGACTGCAGCGCATTGTGCGTTCTGCTGGAAAGATGATCGGCTGTAGACTTCCATCTCTGCAGGACCTGGACGTCTCCAGGGCTCTGGGACGAGCAGGTCGGATCTCAGCTGATATTATTAATGCATCCCCTTTGGATTGAATATATGTTGTTTTATTATTGCTCAGTGTTTTATGTTGCACCTTAAGGCCAAGACAAGTTCCTGTGTTTGTGAATTTTGTTCATTGACAATGGCAATAAACTCTTTTCTGATTCTGAGTCTGATATTCTGGGGGTCATATATATTCTGGGGGTCACATATATTCAGGGGTCACATATATTCTGGGGGTCACATATTCAGGGGGTCACATATATTCAGGGGGTCACATATATTCTGGGGGGTCACATATATTCTGGGGGGGTCATATGTATTCTGGGGGGTCATATGTATTCTGGGGGGTCACATATATTCTGGGGGGGTCACATATATTCTGGGGGGGGTCACATATATTCTGAGGGGGTCACATATATTCTGAGGGGTCACATATATTCTGGGGGTCACATATATTCTATAATAATAGTAGTGTAGTTTTTGTGCTGCTCTCATTTTTGTTCAATCTGCCCAGGGAGCATATGTGAAAGGGATCGGCATAATAAATCAGCCTATGCCTGTTCGGGCTTTATTCAAATGACACATCCTGTTCATTTTATTTTATTGACTGAAATAAAAATAAAACAGAACATAAAGAAGAAATAAATAACTACAAGACACTTCTGAATATGGCTGAAAGTGAAGATAACTACAGTTAACTTATTTCACCACGACATGTAAGAACTGTATTTCGCTTTTCTAAAAATCCAATTTCATTAATATTACAAAGGGATATTGACATGCCTCTATCGTCATCTTATATATTATCAATATATTTTGGAGATTTAACTTGCTGAGGAGGCTAGGTGTATAACGGCTACAGTACACTGGACAAAAAGCATGGAAATATGCAAAGATTGGATACAGTATAATCCTGTATTCATCAAAGATATGGAACATATAGGCTATGCGTATCACATCTTTGAAGTATGCCAATTTGGGAAATTCCCGTATGTGGTCCACTTGTATCTGGGAAATATCCGGACTCACCTTGAAGTATACATACAATATCCTTAACCTGTATACTTATCCCTGAACAGTGTTGGGTAGCGTTTTAAAAATAACGTGTTAAATTACTCCCCTACTCTGTAATAAAAGTACTGTGTTAGAGTACTCTTGCGTCATTCTCAATCTGTGAAACACGTCTGAGAACTCAGGAGGCACTCAGGAAATAGTTAGCCAAGTCAGTGAACAATAGGCCCATCCCATTTGGTTTTGATGGCCCATTATCAGGGGTCCCGCCCTGTGGGCAGGGCTTTCACAGAGTAGGATATAAACCTGAGTTCTCAGACTTGTTTCACAGATTGAGAATGACTCTTGGATGAGAGTCAAAATGTTTTATTTTTCTAAAACAGAGTCCAGATGAAACGACTGAATCTTTTTTCTACAATGGAACGCTCCTGGACAAATGAGGGATTATACCAACATTATTGTATAACCTATATCGTTTGCCCACAATCCCTTTGCGTTGCTGAACACAGTCACATAATCATTCAAATATCAAAGAAACAAGCAAAGTAAATGTGTTGGACTGAGCTTTATTCATCTTTTGTTGACCGATGACAATACAATGCCATACAATAAGCACGAGTCGGCCTCGAGCAGTGAACAACATGAGCAGCGACGCACAACAACAGAACCGTTCATTCAAAACCAAACTCGCCACATTTACTCCTCAGATACAAACTAGTGCTTAGAACGAAAGAGAAGGAGTTTTTCAAAACATGCATCTGACCGTTTATTTCTCCTTGGTGTGAGGACAAGAGTCACTAGTTGTGCAATGTGCATGCTCACAACACACCGAAAAAAGTGTTTGCTGCCGTAGTTCTCTCTCTGCTCTGCGGCTGGGAAGCAAACCTGGCTCTGGGATTATGGTGAGGAGATGAGACCTAACCAAAACTAACACATTACTGATTTGGAAAAGTAACTAATGCTGAAAGAGTGGAAAAATATTTGCACATGTCAGTGGAAAAACCACAAAGTCACATGTTTGGAGGGAATTCTGTTGGAAAAGTGTGTCTCGTTTCTTTATAACCCCATGTCAAAGTGCCCATTACTCACAGGGAAATGCAGACTGTTGGAGAGGATGTGGCAGCAGCAGGAGGCAAACCACTATCATGTGTTTTGGGATTGTCCTGTTGTTCACAAGTTTTGGACTGAGATCAACAAAGCGTTACAGACAATTTATGACATCACCATTCCAATGGACCTTACAACTATGTATTTGGGCCTCAGGACTCCTGCCATGGACACAACCAGCAGTTATCTCTGGAGCATCCTCCTGGCTGCAGCGAAAAAAGGTTCTCACAAAAAAATGGATGACACAAAATGCACCGACAATCAAGGACTGGACTAACATTATAATGGACATCCGTAACATGGAAAAGATTACTTTTGGACTTACTTTGAAAATGGACAAATTTGACTGTGGACTAAGTGGGACGTTTACTTTGGGTTTTGTGTGCCACCTTTTTTTCTCTTTTTTTTTCTCTTCCCGTTTATTTTAGTATATAGTAGAGTAGTCCTCTAGATTAGTAATGCATTAATATAATGTATAAAATTATTCCCTTTTAAAGTTCTGATTTAGAAGCCTTGATAAAAAAAAATGATAATGGTCATTACTTTGTTTAATTTCTTGATTAAAATAACTTTGTAAATACCAAAGGATTCTTTCAACATTTTGTGATTCTCTTTTACAATTTGTTGAAAAACTTTTATGTTGAAAAAACCTTTTGTAATCCGGACCTTGAATCTCAGGTCAGTTCTATTTGGTCCAAAACCTTGGTCTTAAGCCAACCAGTTTAAGATTTGAACATCTTTGTTTAGTTTGTATGTTTTGATCAGCTCCTTCCATGTTGTAAGAACAGATTTTACCCAGGGATTCTTCACTTCCTCCAAATGACTCAACTGTTTATCATCTGCCAGTAAAGCCTGTACAGGAACCGCCTTCACAACATTAATCTCAACATTTTTCCATTGAGCTTAATTTCAGGGTCACACCAGCAAAACTCTGATTTGAGCTGAAACAAAGCAATCCTTTCGAAAAGGCAAACCCCAGCCTTCCTCCTCAATCGTATTCGAGGCCCCCCGCACCACAACTCAAATCCCGAGACTCAAATCGCGAGTTTCATTTCAATCCACAGTGGAGAAAAGAGGAGCACACAGCCCCTCTCCAACATCGCTGACAGCTCTCCAGGCCACACCCAAACATTCGAGAGATTCCGCCCGCCATTCAAATTGGCGAATTCTTTCAAAGGACAGAGGAGGTCGCCAGCAAGAGAGAACCACAGCCCCCCGCACACTCAATTTGCATCCAGACACTGGACCAACACCACGAAGGAAATGCATCACACCGGGCACTGAAACCTCTGGTACGGTCAGAAACAGAGGGGCACCATTTGCGCAGCAGGCAATTCCATGCTCCGTCCCGTCAATCGAGACACCACAAATTGCCTCCGATTGTGGATTGTGAACAAAGTGGGCCAAAGGCTCCAAACACAAAGCATTTTTTCCCATGTATTTTTATATTCAGTAGAGTGGCCAGGTTATTCATTTTTAATTTAGGTATCATGAAGACACTTTGAAGACACTGTATATGTGTAAATATGTGTAGGTGTATACAGCTGTGATTGTGTATGTATGAATATGTGCATACGGGTAGACGGGTACGTATGCATTTGTATAAATATATATGTGCAAGGGTGTGTATGTCTGTATGAATGTATATAATATAAATAGTATACAAGTACTATATATGTAAGTAGGTGTGTAACTACGTAAGAATGTAAGCAGGAATGGAGGTGTTTAGGTATGAATAATAGGAGGGAGGTGGACCGGCTGGTGTCCTGGTGCAGCGGTAACAATCTGGAGTTCAACGCCCAGAAGAGAGTGGAGATGATCGTGGACTTCAGGAAAGTCACAGCCCCCCAGCCCCCCCTCATCATGACAGACTCCCCCATCACCACCGTGGACTCCTTCCACTTCCTCGGTACCACCACCACCCAGGACCTCACGTGGGAGCCCACCATCAGCTCCATCATCAAGAAGGCCCAGCAGAGGATGTACTTCCTGCGGCAGCTGAGGAAAGCCAAGCTGCCAGTGCAGATGATGGTGCAGTTCTACACGGCCATCATTGAGTCCATCCTCACCTCCTCCATCACCGTGTGGTACGCTGGAGCCACAGCCAGGGACAAACAGAGACTACAGCGCCCTCTGCTGGAGCCACAGCCAGGGACAAACAGAGACTACAGCACCCTCTGCTGGAGCCACAGCCAGGGACAAACAGAGACTACAGCGCCCTCTGCTGGAGCCACAGCCAGGGACAAACAGAGACTACAGCGCCTCTGCTGGAGCCACAGCCAGGGACAAACAGAGACTACAGCGCCCTCTGCTGGAAAGGTGATCGGCTGCAGACTTCCATCTCTGCAGGACCTGTACGTCTCCAGGGCTCTGGGACGAGCAGGTCGGATCACAGCTGACCCTTCTCACCCTGGACATGGTCTATTTGAACCACTCCCCTCAGGCAAGAGGCTACGGTCCATCCGGACCAGAACCTCCCGCCACAAGAATATTATGAAAGATTATGCACAATATTATAATAAAAAAAAGAAAACTCTTATAATCTTAATAATAAAACTCTTATTTACAGCTGTGGGCTGAACAGGGCCCATTGCTGCAATATCTTAAGCATAAACAAAAGATGTCTCTTTAATCTCCTTAAATCTACAGGCTGAGTGATAATCCGATCTGTCTCTGATCAGGGCACATTACAAAATTATACCATTATTGAGCTAAGTCATGAGGTAATGGCTGATTGCATTCCTGTGTGGTGTTGTTGGCCTGAATTATCATTCATCCTTCATCCATCATCGTCCATCATTCATCATTAGCCATCATTCATTATTATTCATCCAGTCATTATTCATCATTCGCCATCATTATTTATTAATCATTAGCTATCATTCATTATACATCATTCATTACTATCCATAATTTATTATTCATCATTGTCCATCATCAATCATCATTCATTATTATCCATCTTTATCATTAATTCATTATTCATCATTATCCATCATTCATCATCATTATTATCATCATCATCATCCATCATCTATCATTATCCATCATCCTCCTTCATCATCCAAAATCCATCATCAGTCATCCATCATAATTCATAATTATTCATCATTCATTATCCATCATCATCATCTTTCACCTATCATCCATCCATCGTCCATCACCGTCCATCATCCATTATTCATCTATTATCCACCTTCATCCATTTTTCATCATCATCATCCACCACTATCCATTATCATCCATCCGTGTCACTGTGTATACTATTGTTTTGGGTCATGAACACAGATTGAATGCTTTTTACTTTTTACTGATATTTTCCCCTCATGTGGTTTGGCGAATTCTTCTCCAAAAACACATACTTTTCTGATTCTGAATTCTGATTCTGTTCAATTCAAATGGAATAAATTGCGTAGCTGTCAATATTAAACAAGTCTTCTTTTATTTACATCTAAATCGTTTGATTTCAGCATCATCATCTGTGCTGTTCGCAGGTTCTTCACGGGCTCGGTCTCTGGAGTCCGTGGTCCGCTCCGGGCACAGTTTGTGTCTGTTAGGGCCCAGAGCAGAGGAAGCAGAGACCCCACCTGAGGAGACTCCAAGCCCCCCTCCTCCAGTGGAGCACAGCGGGGCGAAAGAACCTATCCTCCGCATCAACCGAGCGGGACAGTGGTACATGGAGACCAGCAGCGAGCCGGAACGGAGCACCAGTGTGGACGACTGCAGCCAAGAGGGTAAGAAGCAGGGCTTAGCAGTAAAAGATTTTTATTTTACGGTTGTGAATAAAAAATCACACCTGTGAACTACTGCATTTGCAGTAGTTTTGTTTTGCTTTTGTTTAGTCTTTGCTACTTTCCATGTGAGCAGGTGCTCACAACAGTAAAAAAGTACACATTACATTACAATTACAGCTCATTACTAACATTAGCTCAGTAAAATACTCAATAAAAAGTCACAATTTTTTATATATTTTTAATGAACATAATAAATATAATAAATAATTTATGTTGCACCTTAAGGCCGAGACAAGTTCCTATGTTTGTGAATTTTGTTCATTGACAATGGCAATAAACTCTTTCTGATAAACAGAACAAACAGCGCATGAATGGTATATCGGTGTAATCCCTCATTCGTCCAGGAGTGTTCCATTGTATCGAAAAAGATTCAGTTGTTTCATCTGGATTCTGTTTTAGAAAAAACAAAACGTTTCAACTCTCATCCAAGAGTCATTCTCAATCAGTGAAACAAGTCTGAGAACTCCTGTTTTTATCCTACTCTGTGAGAGCCCTGCCCACAGGGCGGGACCTCCTGATAATGGCCCATTGAAACTGGGATGGGCCTATTGTTCTGCAGTTCCCTGCCTCACCTTGAGTGCCTATTTAGCATCCGAATGCCCCGGGCGTCTCAAGGGTTTCAGGGTTTCAAAGGGACAAAAGGGAAACAGAACCAAGAAGAAGGGGTGTCTCTATCCCTTATGTCTCGGGACTTTCAGAAAAACTGCAAAGAATTTTTAGACAACACGAAGTCCCTGTTTATTTCAAACCAGGAACACGTTAAGACAAAAACGTTAAGACCTCTGAGGCAGTAGCAGCGGTTAGGACGAGACTGCAGGAAGACACCACCTTACAGGAAAGGACCAAACTGACACCTGAACACATCTGCAAACTACTAGACATCTGTCTTAACACCACATACTTCCAATTCCGGGGACATTTTTACAGACAGATTCACGGCTGTGCCATGGGCTCGCCCGTCTCTCCCATAGTGGCCAACTTGTACATGGAGCATTTTGAGAAGAAGGCACTGACCTCATTTTCAGGCATTGCTCCAAGTCTTTGGTACCGTTACGTGGGATGACACTTTTGTGACAATTAAGAAACAAGAGCTGGAAGCCTTCTCAGAGCACATCAATGCAGTGGACCCGCATATCAGGTTTACAAGAGAAGATGCAAAGGAGAACCGCTTGGCCTTTCTTGATTGTTCCACTATCAGAGGAGAAGACGGGAAGCTCCAGATAGAAGTATATAGGAAACCCACACACACTGACCAGTACCTGCTCTTTGGCTCTAACCACCCACTACAGCATAAGCTGGGAGTGATCAGAACACTACAACACAGAGCACAAGCGGTGCCCACCAGCTCAGAGGGCAAGAGGAAAGAGGAAACACACGTCCGGAATGCTCTCTCAGCCTGTGGATACCCGACTTGGGCTCTGAACAAAGTGAAGAGAACCAATAAGCAGGACAAAAGGGACAAAAAGGGAAACAGAACCAAGAAGAAGGGGTGTCTTTATCCCTTATGTCTCAGGACTGTCAGAAAAACTGCAACGAATTTTTAGACAACACGAAGTCCCTGTTTATTTCAAACCAGGAACACGTTAAGACTAAAACTGGTTCACCCTAAGGACAAGATGCCGACACAAAAACAGAGCAATGTAGTGTATTCTATCCAATGCAGTGAAGAAAGTTGTAAAGAGCGTTACATAGGGGAGACAAAACAGCCACTTCACAAGAGGCTTTATCAGCACAGAAGACACGCAAGTTCAGGACCCCCAGAGCGCTGTGCATCTTCATCTCAAAGCCACAAACCACTCTATTGAAGACAGTGAGGTGGAGATTCTGAGCAGGGAAAAAAGATGGTTTGAAAGAGGAGTTAAGGAGGCAATCTTTGTTAAAAAAGAGAATCCTTCTTTAAATCGGAATGGAGGTTTAAGATTCAACCTTCCCGTTGTTTATAATGGTCTGCTGAAACCATGGAGACGCCCTGGGCATTCGGATGCTAAATAGGCACTCAAGGTGAGGCAGGGAACAATAGAACAATAGGCCCATCCCAGTTTCAATGGGCCATTAGCAGGAGGTCCCGCCCTGTGGGCAGGGCTCTCACTGAGTAGGATAAAAACAAGAGTTCTCGGACTTGTTTCTCTGATTGAGAATGACTCTTGGATGAGAGTTGAAACGTTTAGTTTTTTCTAAAACAGAGTCCAGATGACTACAACTGAATCTTTTTCTACAATGGAACACTCCTGGACGAATGAGGGATTACACCGACATGTTAAGACAAAAAACTGGTTCACCCTAAGGACAAGATGCCGACACAAAAGCAGCGCAATGTAGTGTATTCTAGCCAATGCAGTGAAGAAAGTTGTAAAGAGCGCCACATTAGGGGAGACTAAACAGCCACTGCACAAGAGGCTTTATCAACACAGAAGACACTCGAGTTCAGGACCCCAACGTGTTGTACATCTTCATCTCAAAGCCACAAACCACTCTATTGAAGACAGTGAGGTGGAGATTCTGAGCAGGAGAAAAGATGGTTTGAAAGAGGAGTTAAGGAGGCCATCTTTGTTAAAAAAAAAGAGAATCCTTCCTTAAATCGTAATGGAGGTTTAAGATTCAACCTTCCAGTTGTTTATAATGGTCTGCTGAAACCCTGGAGACGCTCGGGGCATTCGGATGCTAAATAGGCACTCACCCCCTCCCCCCCCCCCCCCCCCCCCCCCCTCCCCCCCCCCCCCCCCTCCTAGGGAACAATAGAACAATAGGCCCATCCCAGTTTCAATGGGCCATTAGCAGGAGGTCCCGCCCTGTGGGCAGGGCTCTCACAGAGTAGGATATAAACAAGAGTTCTCAGACTTTTTTCTCTGATTGAGAATGACTCTTGGATGAGAGTCGAAACGTTTCGTTTTTTCTAAAACAGAGTCCAGATGAAACAACTGAATCTTTTTCGACCATGAATGGTATAATGAAAAGGAAAAAGAAGCCCAAAGAAAAATCCAGAAAGTAAAATGTTGGGCATATGTCCCTCTACAATTCATCTGGAAAGTATTCACTTTCCCACATATTGTTATGTTAACCTTATTCCAAAATGGATTAAATTCATTATTTGCCTCAAAATTCTACAAACAATACCCCAAAATGACAAAGTGAAAGAAGGTTGTTTGAATTCTTTGCAGATGTATTAAAGCATACATGAGTATTCCCAGCAATTTAAGAAATTGTGGAAACATTTATCATCAGACGTAATGTGTCGTTTAAAAACTATATAATTAATGCCCCAGCGTTTAATCCACATTCGAGTGTGGATTCCTGGCCCCCACAGTTCTTTGTGACTTCCGTGAAAGGTGCTATACAAATAAAATGTAACCAGATTACATACATGGTTTTGTTGCCATTAGGATCACTCTTTAAAAATACAATATCTCATTCCATTGCATTGCTGATGACGTGCAAATTTACCTTCCTCTGCGGTCAGATACCTCATCTTTTGAGCCCCTGATTCACTGCTTCAGAGACATTAAAGACTGAATGAATCTAAATCTTCTACATGTAAATGAGAGGCGAACTGAAATAGTTGTTTTTGGGATTCAGGTGTATTAGGAGGGGTGGATAGTGTTCTTGGTCCTCTGTCTTCGTTTAACCTCCCATTTGTGAGAACTCTTGGTGTGCTGATGGATTCATCTCTTAAGCTGGACAAACAAGTCGGTGCAGTGGTCAAAACTATCCTTTTTCTAGCCGAGGTTCCTGGCTGAAGTAAAAACATACTTACCTGCCAAGGACCTTGAAAGAATGATTCACTCATTTATTACATCACGCTGATTACTGCAACTCTCGGCAGCCCGACTGCTCACAGCTACAAGGCGTCACCAACACATGACTCCAGTCCTGGCATCACTGCACTGGCTTCCATTTATCCAGAGAATCCAATTTAAAATGTTGCTCATGGTTTTTAAGTCTTTAAATGGTCTGGCTCCCTGTTATTTGCAGGAATTATTGTCCCACGATGTTCTTGCTCGTACCACTCGGTCCTCCTCTCAGCTCCTCCTGGATGTGCCCAGGTCAAAGCTGAAAAGCACAGGGGACCAAGTTTTCTCTGTGGCGGGGCCCAGGCTCTGGAACAGCCTCAGCATGTTAGAGCTGCTGAGACACTAGAGCAGTTTAAATCCTAGTTAAAAACCTACTTTTTTTCTCTGGCCTTTTAAACATGAATTGAGTCATTATTGTTATTAACTTAATTTGTATATTAATTGTTGGCGGTTCAACACACAACTGTCTACGGACTAATGCCCCCTCTAGGTCACTGCAAACAATATCTCAAAACGCAAGCAAACTTTCGGAGTGGCTCTAGTGCCCTCTGGCAGTTAAAAACATGCATTTCGCCCCAAAGTGACTCAAACTCAATGACTACACTGGACATGGTTTTCCCTATTAGGCCAATTATAACTATGAGAATTCACAGATATAAACACTCCCTCCATGAAACTGTCAATCAGAGACATTTAATTCACGTACCATCTGGGAAGACAATGCTTAGTTCTTCCGAAACCAAACTGAAACTTGCTGTGCTAAATGTTAGATCCCTATGTAACAAATCATTTCTTATCAATAATGGTATTTCTTTTTATAATCTCAATTTTATGTTTTCGACTGAAACAAACAGGCAAACAGGTAATCTAGTTCTTATAGAATCTGCTCCACCCAACTACAAGTTTGAATCTGAAACACAAGAAAACAAAAAACGTGGAGGTGTCAGAGCAGTTCTTAGAGATGAAATTGTTACCTACATGTTGTCCTTTGGGGTGTTTTCGTCCTTTGAGTACATATCCTATAAAATGGAGCTAAAACAGTCTCCATCCATTCTCTTCATTGTTTTATACAAGCCTCCTCAGCACTGCCAATTTTATTGATGATTTTACTGAGATGCTTTCAGTTGTATGCACAGACTTTGAGGGTTTGGTCATTTCAGGTGATTCCAATGTTCATGTGGATAACGTTAGTGACAGAAACGCTAAAGCGCTTGGTGCTGTCTTTGAAACCTTGGGACTTACTCAGCACATGAGTGGCCCAAGCAGAAGGCACACTCTGGATCTTCTAATTACAAAAGGGGTTAATATTTCAAACGTCAATGTGGTGGATGATGCTCCGTCTGATCATTTCTGTCTTCTTTGATCTGCTTCTCACTCCTAAACCACCCGCTGTTGCAGTCCTTGTTCAGAGGAGACACATAAATGACAGCCGAGGTGCACTTTTTATGGAGATGGTAAACTTTGAAAATGTCTCATGTTCTAATGTCAATGATTCGTTGAAGTGTTTTGAATATTCTAGACACCATTGCCCCTATGAAGGTTAAAGTGGTTAAGAATAAGCAGAAGGCTCCATGGAGAAATGATGATTCGGTCAGGGCACAGAAAAGGGAATGCCGTCGAGCGGAGCGAAAATGGTGCAAGTAAAAGCTCCATTTACATTATGAAATTCACACAGGACAACTCTGCATACAACCAATAACTATGTAGAACAAGAGAAAGGTATTTCTCAGAAATAATTGGAAATAGTAATGACTCCAGCATTCTATTTGCGACAGTAAACAGACTGACAAACCCTCCAAAGTGCCGTTGGAACTCATTTCCTTGTCAAAGTGCAATGAGTTTGCCATCTTTTTTAAAGGACAAGGTCCAGAACATTAAGAATACCATCAATCCCAAGGTGCAAATACCAATTCAACATGTGGAGCTGACTCAGTTTGCACCTGTGGCTGCCTTGACATGCTGCCCACTAGACTTTTAAAGTCTGTGCTGAGTAGTTTGTTAATTCCACTTTCTAAATTCAATTCAATTCAATTAATTTTTGTAACGCCCAAAATCACAACTGTAGTTGCCTCGACGGGCTACAGTGGAAAAAAAAACAAAATAGTCAACATGTCACTTAAATCTGGAACATTCCCAACGGCCCTGAAAACTGCAGTTATGAAGCCACGGCTAAAGAAGAGCAGCCTGGATCCCGCAATACTAAACAACTATAAACACATTTCAAATTTGCCTTTCCAGGGAAAAGTCCTTGAAAAAGTCATTTATCAACAGCTTATTCAGTTCCTCCTAATTAGTGACTCAATTGATGTCTTCCAATCTTGTTTTAGATCTCATCACAGCACTGAGACGGCTCTCATTAAGGTGACAAATGACATCCGTCTGAGCACTGATGCTGGTAAGGCCTCTGTTTTAGCCTTTCTGGATCTCAGTGCTGCAATTGACACTGTCAATCATGGGATCCTTCCACAGAGATGAGAGGACTGGTTGGGCGTCACTGGTATGGCCTTAAATTGGTTTAGGTCCTACCTTGAGAACTGGAAATACTTTGTTGAGATTTGTGATCGTATCTCTGACAGCATGGTACTGACCTGTGGGGACCCCAAGGGTCAATCCTTGGACTCCTTCTGTTCAATCTGTACGTGCTGCTGTTGGGACAGTTAATACAAAACGATGATCTGTCCTATCACAATTATGCAGACGACACCCAGATCTATGTTTCACTGGCGGCAGGTGAATATGGACTTGTCGATTCATCCGCCTTCAACAGATCAGTGTGTGGATGCAAAACAACTTTCTCCAGCTGAACTCAGACAAGACTGAAATCATCTTCTTTGGCCCACAGAAACAAAGAGAAAGTGTTAACAGTCACCTCCAGTCTCTCTCTCTATAATCTGTAAACAAAGTAAGAAATTTAGGAGTAATATTGGTCTCAGACCTGACCTACATCAAATCAATAACATCAGTAGCTTTTTCCATCTAAAAAACATTGCCAAATACAAAAGTCTAGTGTCTAAACCAGACCTGGAGAGACTTATCCATGCGTTTGTCTCTAGTAGATTAGACTACTGTAACGGCCTGCTCACTGGCCTCTCCAAACGAGCTGTAAAGCTGTAGAAAAGCTGCAGTACATCCAGAACGCTGCTGCTCGGGTCCTGACTAGAACCAGGAAGTATGATCACATTAGTCCTGTGCTCAGGTCTCTGCACTGGCTCCCTGTGGCTCAGAGAAGAGACTTTAAAACAGCTCTACTACTGCCTTGAGCTAAGATCAAACATGGGGAATCTGCGTTCCAGCGTTTTTTACGTGTTTTTAACATTATAAAGCACTTTGAATTGCTCTTTGTACGAATTGTGCTCTACAAATAACATTTGATTGATTGATTGAACCAGTCCACATGTACTTTGTGGATTTAGCTAAGGCTTTCAACGTGTCTGTTGTGGTGTCCTTTGGGGGGTGCTCCTGGAGTATGGGGTCCGGGGCCCTTTGCTCTGGGCTGTCCGGTCCCTGTATGACCGGAGCTAGAGCTGTGTTCGCATTGCCGGCAGTACGTCAGAGTACCTGTACCTGTTTCCAGTGCGTGTGGGACTCCGGGGATGCCATTTGTCACCGGTTCTGTTCATTATGGACAGAATTTCTAGGCGCAGTCAGAGGTCGGAGGGGGTCCGGTTTGGAGAGCACAGGATCTCATCTCTGCTGTTTGCAGACAATGTTGTCCTGATGGTGCCATCAAACCTGGACCTGCCACATGCACTGGGACGGTTTGCAGCGTGAATTACCTGGGATGAAGATCATCCCCTCTAAATCCGAGGCCATGGTTCTCAACCAGAAAAAGGTGGCTTGGCCCCTCCAGGTTGGTGGGGAGTCCTTGCACCAAATGGAGGAGTTCAAGTATCTCAGTCTTGTTCACGAGTGAGTGAGGGAAGGATGAGATTGACAGACGGATCGGTGCAGCGTTTGCAGTGATGCGGCAACTTTATGTTCCATCCTGTCGACTGTAACACTTTTATCTCCTGAAATCTGTCTTAAGTTTTCTTACGTTTCTTATAAAAGGATTCAAATGCTGATTAAATTTGGTCTTGTTTGTTTAAGATTTGCCTATTACATTTTTTAATAATTGTTCTTTCAGCTTGTTGTTTTTTAAGTTTCCAAGATAGTAATTTAGAAAATTTTGATCCACTTTCACAATATCTTTGTTTGGTAAAGAGCATTAACTATTTCCTGTGAGGTCAGATCATTAATTTCTCCCCTTATCTTTTAAATTTCTTTTAGCATTTGAGGACTCCCCTTCTTGGTATGATTTACCTCCAGTCAAAGGGCAATGATGGTCATTGCTGTTTAATTTCTTGCTTATAATAACTTTTTATTTGTAAATACCTGTAACAGTTGTGTTACTCCAAGCCATAGGATTTATTCAACACATCAAAGCTTTTCAAATGATTCTCCTTTACAATCTGGAAAAAAGTTCCCAACTGTCGGCAGACTTTGCGCATGTATCGCGATATTTGGTGCGTCAACGTCTGTAAATATGGTGGCGCACTGCTATTCAGGAGGAACGTGGGTCTCGGGTCTTGTTGAGCTGCTGCAGATGCCTCGTGCCTGTGATAGAGTGTGGTGTATTCTTTGACTGACTTTACTTGGTGGACTTGGCCAGGTTCCGGAGACTGGATGGCGAGCTAGAGAACCCAGAACCCAGAACCCAGAGTGCAAGCATCTGCCGGTGCGGTAGGAGGGGTTGCATCCGCTCCCCACACACATTCATTCCCCTGCTGGTGGATATGCTGATTGCTATTAACTGTTGCTCTTTAACACCGTGGATTGTACCTTTTATGGACAGTGAGCTATGCGGCTCTTGCGCCCTGAACTTTCATATACGCGTTGAACTCCGGTAATTGATAAACACAAACCATTATGATGAAACTGTAAATATTGTATATACTTTTTCGATCAACAACACAACTAAGAGCTACAAAGCATGTGTCAGTTTTTCATTAACCACACCTTATTTTCCCCCGAGTCGAACCATAAGAACTTCTGGTGCTAACCCAGGGGCAAACCAAAATGTTCAAAGAACCATTGTGGACCAAAAAACAAATCTGTCTGGAGCCACAAAAAATTAAAAGTCTTATATAAGCCTTTTATGAAGGGAACACAGGCTATAAGTGTATATTAGCTATATTAGCCTACTATTGAAATGACAAGACTACAAATCCTGATCAGCGTTCCTGATTAAATGTGTATTGTCCCTGCAGCGCCCCCTGGAGAGAGTGATGCACCATGTGACTGCTCTGCTATACGATATTTGGAGCTTTAAGTTTAACTTCCATTACAATGTTAATGTATTATGTTTTGTTACATTGATGAAAATATTTCTGCTGGCCTGGGAACGCCTCGGGATCCCCCCGGAGGAGTTGGAGGAAGTGTCTGGGGAGTGGGGAGTCTGGGAGTCCCTGCTTAGACTTCTGCCGCGGCGACCCGGCCCCGGATAAGCGGAAGAAGATGGATGGATGGAATTAAGAAATCAGATTCCTTCATGTACTCTGTGGACGGTTTTCCACGCTTTATTATCTCTCGGGTTGCTACAAATCTAGTCGTAGTAGTGGAGTTTGGAGATGCAATCCACTTCTTAAATCTATCTTTGCTCCTCTAATTTCTCGAGAAGAGCTGACATCACTCAACCTTGAATTCTCTGTTCTCAGCAGCTATCTTTTGTTCCGATTTGTTTACAACAGTCACCTGCCCGAGAATTCGCCGCCCATGTGCGCCGCCCCTGTGCGCCGCCCATGTGCGCCACACTGAAACATGTGTCGCAGGTCTATGACGCAAATCTTCATTGAAAGAAATGTCGGAATTTAATATTTATTATAAAAAATGTACAGCTTTGGAAAACATTAAAAAAGTTTGCGTCTTGTTTTGTCCTCCTACAGAAACCATATTAAAACAACAAATATATCCCCGCAATTATTGAAAAAGCTCCAGGGAGCCACTAAGAGGGCGCTAAAGAGCCGCGGGTTGCCGACCCCTGTGCTAGCCTAATAATAATTAAAATACTTCCTAATTCAAATACTACAACTTTGTATATGCTGCACATGACTTTGCTTTGTAGCGCCTGGTCATGCCCCGCCTCAAGTCCTTCACCTCCTCCCTTCATTTTGCCTACAGGGCTGTGTACTTTCTCCTCTGCTCTTCTCCCTTTACACAATATGCTGCACCTCCAGCCACGACTCCGTAAAACTGAAAAAAAAGTTTGCGGTTGAAACCACCCTCATCGGGCTCATCTCAGAGATGATCATGGACTTCAGGAAAATTCCAGCCTCCCAATCTCCCCTAACCCTATCAGACTCCCCCATCACCACCAGAGACTCCTTCCGCTTCCTCGGCACCACCATCACCCAGGACCTCAAGTGGGAGCCCACCATCAGCTCCCTCATCAAGAAGGCCCAGCAGAGGATGTACTTCCTGTGGCAGATGATGGTGCAGATTTACACGTCCATCATTGAGTCCACCCTCACCTCCAGCTTCTTACAGTGCTATTGGTGCCTCACGTATGTGCCCAAAGTGTTTTTGATTTTATTGATTCCTGCAGTCTTTAGCTTGAGAATAGTCTCTATCTTTTCCCTCGGCTGAGCAGACAAACGGGGACTACTCACTAGGATGAGTCATCCTGGTTATTGCGCGGCGCGCTTCCCTGTTTCAGCTCATCCTCCAGGAAGCACTCTGTACCTGTAACACACCCCCTGCCCCCGCCCCCGGGCTCGAGAAGAACCGCGTCTATTTTGTGAGCTTCAAACACTACTTCTTTAGTTCCAACGCTGCTGCACTGACATGTGCCTCTGTGTACCGGCGCACGACCTGGTCTCTGTTTACATTCCACTCGAGGCTACGTCACAGGGTGGGCAGGGGACGCACGCGCACGCTGAGACTGCGACACGGGGTGAGCGGGGGACGCACGCGCGCACACTGTGACTGAGACACAGGGTGGGCGGGGGACGCACGCGCACGCTGAGAATACGACGCGGGGTGGGCGGGGGACGCACGCGCACGCTGAGACGACGACACGGGGTGGGCGGGGGACTCACGCTGAGATTGCAACATGGGGTGGGCGGAGGACGCACGCGCACGCTGAGACTGCAACACTGGGTTGGCGGGGGACTCACGCTGAGACTACGACACGGGGTGGGCGGGGGACGCACGCGCGCACTGAGACTACGTCACGGGGTGGGCGGGGGACTCACGCTCACGCTGAGACTACGTCACGGGGTGGGCGGGGAACGCACGCTCACGCTCAGACTACGTCACAGGGTGGGCGGGGGACGGGACGCACACTCACGCTCAGACTACGTCACGGGGTGGGCGGGGAACGCACGCTCACGCTCAGACTACGTCACATGGTGGGCGGGGGAGGCAGATCGCTCCTCGGGGGCGAATCTCAAACTAAGCCGTTTGTATTTCTGGGTTTGTGTGCGGGTCCAAGATATGTGTGATATTTTATAACTATTATGTTCTGGGTGTTGCACAACACTTATTATTATCAACTCTGCCCTTAGCGTCGACTATGAAACGGGAAACATAGCATAATATAGGATCTTCGATGCCGAAACAAGTTCCAAGTGAATTTTGTTCACGGACAATGGCAATAAACCTTTTTCTGATTCTGTAAAGTAACCTACGGTGTGCCACAGGGGTCAGTACTCGGTCCAATTCTGTATACTCTTTATAGGCTGCCGTTAGGTCACATGATCAGAAAGCATGGCATTAACTTCCACTGCTCTGCAGATGACACACAGCTGTATTTATCAATGAAACTCAATCAAACCGATCAAGCAGACAGACTTGGTGCTTGTGTGAAGGATATAAAAATCTGGATGACACTTCATTAACTGCTTCTGAACCCTGAAAAAACAGAGGTCATCGTACTCGGCCCTAAACATCTACGAGACGCTTTATCTGAGCAGATAGTCACACTGGACAACGTCAGTGTAGCCTCCAGTTCATTCAAAGCGCATATAAATCAAGCCTGTTTCCATCTACGTAAAATAGCCAAAATTAGAAAAATCCTGCCTAAACACAATGCTGAAAAACGTATCCATGCATTTGTTCTAGATTAGACTACTGTAACTCCCTTCTCACAGCGTGTCCTAAAAGCCCCATAAAAAGCTTTAAACTGGTTAAAAAATGCAGTTGCAAGATTACTAACAGGAACTAAAAGAAGAGAGCACATTACGCCGGTGCTCGAGTCTCTTCACTGGCTCCTGTCGAGTTTAGAATCAAATTCAAACTCCTCCTCCTGACTTACAAAGCCATAAATGACCTGGCCCCATCCTACCTCAAAGAGGCTATAGTACCTTATCATCCAAACAGAGCACTTCGCTCTCAAAATGCTGGACTTCTGGTGGTCCCAAGAGTCTCTAAAAGCACAGTAGGAGGTAGAGCGTTTAGCTACATAGCTCCTGTGTCGTGGAATCAGCTCCTGTCCATGTTAAAGAGGCCGACACAGTCAGTCTTCATTTAAGACCAGGCTTAAAACGTTCCTCTTTGAAATGGCTTATGGTCAGGCCAGTTAGGAACAGAAATAAAACCTACAGTTCCCAGCTATGCTGCCCTAGGAGCAACTATACTGGGGGAAGTATGGCAGCTTGAGCACTATCCTCTGAGAAAGACTACTTTTCTATCAAACAATATTTAATATTTAATTTTAAGATCTGTTCATTGCATTTTCTTCTCCTTCTTCCACTTCCCCATGAGAAGTGGAAGAACAGGCACATTGATGACTTGTGGATCCAGATGCTCCTCAACTGCCTGGGGAAACAGTCTCTACTCCAGATAAACAGTTCTTCATCTGCCTCGAAGAACTGGTTGTCCACTTGAGTGGGTCTTGCTCCACCGTCTATCAGCAATTGAAGCACGGCCGCCTGTCCGTCCGAGGGAGTCGGATCTCTCCTTCACTGTGGAACTCCTCCAGGTTTCTACTTTTTCCCAAAGAGGTTTGGCAGTTCTTCCTTACCGAGAAGGAGGGTCTAAGGACAGGGGAGCTTGGGACTTTTCCGACCATCCGTAAATTTTTGTTTAAATATCTGTGTACATACCGAGAAAAGTTTATTTTTTATTCTTAACCATAGTCTTTATTTTTGCATGCCATATTTGACTCTATAGACGTTGCTATTATAATTATTTTATTATTCATTGTTTTATGTTGCACCTTAACGCCGAGACAAGGTCCTATGTTTTCGAACTGTGTTCATTGGCAATAAACCTTTTCTGATTCTGATTCTGATTTTTCTAATGACACGGGAAGCTGGAACATTGCCAAGTCCCTATGAACATTGTTGAATCTGTTTTTCACTGTCGCCCCTCAAGGCAACTGCTGTTGCGATATCGGGCGTTACAAAAATAAATTGAATGGAATTCTGATTTTGATTCCAAAACATTCCACATTTCTGGATCCTGTTGAGTGCATCATTCTATCATGAGGGGAATTGTCATGACAGCAGTTTCCTGATCTCCCTCTGCAGTGGACCGAGTACATATAAAGACGGAGCGCGTGGAGGAGTGGATGGGGGCAGAGTCTCAGCCGGAAGAAGGCAGGGCTGTGGAGGAGGGCACAGTGATGATTGACAGCTCGGGACGCAGCACAGTCCTCACAGCAACGGCTGTGGGGGCCATGGCGACGCGCAGCAGCATCCAGCCGTCAAGCAGCTTCAGCGAGACCGAGAGGTGAGAATGAGGGAATCCCAACCCTGCAAGCTAACCCTTAAACCCTGCAAGCTAACCTTAAACTGCAAGCTAACCCTTAAACCCTGCAAGCTAACCCTTAAACCCTGCAAGCTAACCCTTAAACCCTGCAAGCTAACCCTTAAACCCTGCAAGCTAACCCTTAAACACATTGAACCCTGTATTTCTTGTGCCAAGTAAGTTTAGCTATTTGTTGTTGTTGTTGTTTAAAGAGTACTTTTCATCCAACTGCCCAAGCACATTCCTAGTTTGTTATTTCACTGACAATGGCAAGGAAGCCTTTCTGATTGTGTTCATATTTTGCATGAAGTGTATTCATCTGATGATATATATGGTGTCCAGGTTTAGTCCAACGGGGAGTGTGGTGGTGTGCTGGCAGAGAGACAGAGAGCCAAGAGTGAGTCTCCTAACCGAGCAGACGAGCTCAGGCAGCCCAGCTCTCAGGTACCAGATACACAGCTCATGTATTTTTAAAAAAGAAATATTGATATTTTTAATTTGGCAAATTATTAAACGTATAAAAACAAACACAGAGAGAAAATACATAAACCAAAATAAGTAGACATCCAACAAAAAAAAGAGAAATCATGAGACACAAAACCAAAGTAAATGCCCCATTTAGTCCACAGTCTGTAATCTTGTCCATTTTACGAATGTCCAGTATTTACAAGAGAAGATGCTAAGGAGAACCGCTTGGCCTTTCTTGATTGTTCCACCATCAGAGGAGAAGACGGGAAGCTCCAGACAGAAGTATATAGGAAACCCACACACACAGATCAGGACCTGCTCTTTGGCTCTAACCACCCACTACAGCACAAGCTGGGAGTGATCAGAACACTACAACACAGAGCACAAGAGGTGCCCACCAGCTCAGAGGGCAAGAGGAAAGAGGAAAGAGGAAAGAGGAAACACACGTCCGGAATGCTCCCTCAGCCTGTGGATACCCGACTTGGGCTCTGAACAAAGTGAAGAGAACCAAAAAGCAGGACAAAAGGGACAAAAGGGAAACAGAACCAAGAAGAAAGGGTGTCTCTATCCCTTTATGTCTCAGGGGACTGTCAGAAAAACTGCAAGGATTTTTTAGACAACACAAAGTCCCTGTTTATTTCAAACCAGGAACACGTTAAGACAAAAACTGGTTCACCCTAAGGACAAGATGCCGACACAAAAGCAGCGCAATGTAGTGTATTCTAGCCAATGCAGTGAAGAAAGTTGTAAAGAGCGCCACATAGGGGAGACTAAACAGCCACTGCACAAGAGGCTTTATCAGCACAGAAGACACTCGAGTTCAGGACCCCAGAGCGCCGTGCATCTCCATCTCAAAGCCACAAAACCACTCTATTGAAGACAGTGAGGTGGAGATTCTGAGCAGGAGAAAAGATGGTTTGAAAGAGGAGTTAAGGAGGCCATCTTTGTTAAAAAAGAGAATCCTTCCTTAAATCGTAATGGAGGTTTAAGATTCATCCTTCCAGTTGTTTATAATGGTCTGCTGAAACCATGGAGACGCCTGAGGAATTCGAATGCTAATAAAGGGACTCAGGGAGGAAGGAGCCAAAGTCAGTGAACAATAGGACCATCCCATTTGGTTTTGATGGCCCATTATCAGGGGTCCCGCCCTGTGGGCAGGGCTTTCTCAGAGTAGGATAGGATATAAACCTGAGTTCTCAGACTTGTTTCACAGATTGAGAATGACTCTTGGATGAGAGTCAAAACGTATCGTTTTTTCTCAAACAGAGTCCAGATGAAACAACTGAATCGTTTTCTACAATGGAACACTCCTGGATGAATGAGGGATTACACCGACATATGTACGATAGTCCACATTCAGAGTAGAAATGGGTCTATAGTGAGGCCAATAAGTATTGGGCAACTTAAAAATGTGCAAGTTCACCCATTTAAAAAGATAAGAGAGTTTTGTAATTTTCATCATAGGTGCACATCAAGCGTGAGAGACCGAATATAAAAAAAGATTTTCACAATTTATTTGTGAAAATGGGTGGCCAATAAGTATTGGCTATGTGCTTTGGATTGGCTGTGTGCTTTGGATGGATCGTTATCCTGCTGGAAGACCCAGCAACGTTTCATCTTCAATTCTCTGACCGAGGGAAGGAGGTTTTTACCCAAAATGTCACAATACATGGCCCCATACATCTTGCCATTCATACGGATCAGTTTTCTGGTCCCTTTTGCAGAAAAGCATCCCCAAAGCAGGATGTTTCCACCCACATGCTTCACAGAAGGTATGGTGTTCTTGGGATGCCACTCGGCATTCTTCTTCCTCCAAACACGGCGAGTGGTGTTTAAACCAAACAGTTCCATTTTGGTCTCGTCTGACCACATCACATTCTCCCAATCCTCCTCTGGATCGTCCAGATGGTCTTTAGCACATTTCAAACGGGCCTTTACATGATTTTTGTGTAGTAAGAGAACCTGTGGGGCAATGCAGGATTTCACCTCATGATGACGTAGTGTGTTACTTATTGTCATCTTTGTGACGGTGGTCCCAGGGTGGTCCCAGCTGTCTTCAAATCATTGACCAGTTCCCGCCATGTAGTTCTGGGCTGATTCCTCTGTTCTCGGGATCATATGAACCCCACGAGGTGAGATCTTGCATGGAGCCCCACTCCAAGGGAGATTGTCAGTGATGTCATACTTCTTCCATTTTCTAATAATGTTTCAAACTGTTGAGCTTTTCTCACAGTTGTTTACCAATTGCAGTTTGACTCCTCCCATCTTTGTGCAGTTTTACAATTTTATCTCTGGTGACTTTGGGAAGCTCTCTGGTCTTGGTCATGGTGAAGACTGGAGTCTGACAGTGAAGAGTGAAGGGGCCGGAATAACTTCTTAAAGAGCAAGTGACTGGTCTGTGAGGGACAGAAGAGTTGTTTGTTTTCTAGCTGCCCAATACTTATTGGCCACCCATTTTCACAAATAAATTGTTTAAAAATTCTGCAATGTAATTTCCTGGATTTTCTCTTCTCTCTTATCTGTTTAAATGGGTGAACTTGCACATTTTTAAGTTGCCCACTGTATATGGCTCCACTGTATATGAGGCAAAATCCAATTGGTCCTTCCCTTCTTTATGTATTAGAGATAGGATGGCTTCTTTCTAACACGCAGGGCTCTGAGTTTTTTTAAGCGCCCAGTTAAATGTTGTTGAAAGCAAAGGGAAAAGTGTTTCTTTTTGGGCTTTGAACTACTCTTAGGTGAACCCGCCACTCCAAAGAGATTTATGGTTCTTTAATCTTTTGATTGCCCTTTGTATTTCCAACACTTATTTCAGCTCCTAATTTTTTATTTTGCTTTTCTGACATAACAGGCAAATTGAGGGTGTCCAGAAAGGAATTGATGTCATCCTCTTTATCGCCTGGAATTTAAGAAACATGTTTTTTATAGAAGGATTCAAATGCTGATTGAATTTGGTCTTGTTTGTTTTGGTCAATGTTCCCTCTAAGCTGCTCGCGTGTGCAATTGCACATTGCTCCACAAAATAAAAATCCAACTCCAATTGAAAATACACTAAACCCATAAAAATATAATGTGATTCTGTGAGTGACAGGCAAGGGTGGACTGGCATACGGGGATTTTCCCGATGGGTAAATGGGCCGGTGAGGGCAGTGTGTGTGGGAACGCGTGACCACTCCCTTTGACAGAGGACCGAGCACGAGAGGAGGAGAACTCTGCGTCAGGTGGATGTATTATCCCAGGACACGTTGACCATGTGAGTAGAATAACGCTGGTGAAACTTTATGAATGAGGCTCAGCGCAATGTGAGCGGTGTGGCCGCGGCGCAGTCTGTGAATCAGCTTTTTGGTGTCATACATTTCTCCCTCTGAACAGTTTCAGTGGGATTAGTTCAGTTCAGTTTATTTATTTAAAGACCTGTGCCAGTCTCAAGCTCAGAGCTGTCTAAACATGGGCCATTCATGGACTCTCATTGCAGTCATATAATTAAATACCGGGCCTATTTGAAGCTGCACTCTGCATTGTGTATGTTAAAGTTGGTTTGAAGCAGTGGTTCTCAGGGAGTAGGCTATAGGCCCCAATACATCCACGATAGGCCCACAGAACATTAGGCTCCTCAGGTGAAATGAGGCAGTTTGATGTTTGGAGATGCACTGTGGAAATGTTCTAGTTGAGGGTCCTTCACCTGATTTTCTCATAAAATTGTTCTTGCTTTGCCTAGAAGGTTCCACATAAACTCATCCTTATTTAATTTATCTGGTTCACAGGTGTCAAACTGGTGGCCCGCGGGCCAAATCTGGCGCCCCAGACGTTTTAATCTGCCCCGCCAAACTTTTCTAATTCATATTCAATCATTTCCGATAGCATGTTTATTGCTAGAACTACATGTCCCACAATCCTTTGCAGCGGCCGCCCCTCCCCCACGCTGCTCTGCGTGCTGCCGGTGCAAGTGCCAAGAGCTGAGAAGTGCCAATGCGCGTCGTGCACTTTACGCGAGGAGCGAGGGAAGAGATGGGTGGTTTCGGGAAACACGTGGAAGAAAGAAAGGAGACGGTTTGGTGGACGTTAGAGCTGCGCTAAAAGTGGCGCTAATGTGGAGCTAATGTGGAGCTAACAACAAGAAAACTAACTTCTGTGATGAAAGCTCTGTGAGGAAAACATCCAAACCAGTGCAAACCTGGACAGATCTTGAGCCACAGGTAAAAACACAGGTCAGAGTGTAATAAAGTCTGAACATGACCGAGTGAAGCTGCTGTGAGCTCTGACTGTGTCCACACTAATGGGACCGAACACAAACACAATGACCTCATTTCATTCACTACATTAAGATCAGCTTAAACTAGAAAAATAGTGATCTTATTTCAACATGTCTGGAATATCTACATTTCATATCAGAAACCATATCACAAATCCACGTTCCTGTTCCTGCTGCTGCTTGAATATGGACTCATTCTTTCAGCTGATGCAGATTTGTGCTACAGTGTCCACAAAAAACTATTACAAGGCTATAAAAAGCTATTCATTTCGTGTATCGTTTATTGTTTTATTTCTTACGTTATGTTCGGCCCGTGACCCAGCCTGAGCGTTGAAATGATAAGGTTCTATAGCCTCTTTGAGGTAGGATGGGGCGTGGTCATTTATGGCTTTGGAAGTCAGGAGGAGGAGTTTGAATTTGATTCTAAACACGACAGGGAGCCAGTGAAGAGACTCCAGCACCGGCGTAATGTGCTCTCTTCTTTTAGTTCCTGTTAGTAATCTTGCAGCTGCATTTTGAACCAGTTGAAAGCTTTTTATGGGGCTTTTAGGACACGCTGCAGCAGGGAGTTACAGTAGTCTAATCTAGATGTTACAAACGCATGGACACGTTTTTTAGCATCACTTTTAGGCAAGATTTTTCTGATTTTGGCTATATTACACAGATGGGAATAGGCTGTTTTACAGGCTTGATTTATGTGTGCTTTGAATGAGAGCTCCTGGTCCAATCAGACTCCAAGGTTTCTTCCAGTGGAGCTGGAGGCCACACTGACGTTGTCCAGTGGGACCATCTGCTCAGATAAAGCGTCTCATAGATGATTAGGGCCTAGTACAATGACCTCGGTTTTTTCAGGGTTAAGAAGCAGATAATTAAGTTTCATCCAGATTTTTATATCCTTCACACAAGCACCAAGTCTGTCTGCTTGATCGGTCTGATCAGGTTTCATTGATGTGTGCTGTGTGTCATCTGCAGAGCAGTGGAAGTTAATGCTATGCTTTCTGATAATGCAGCATATAAAGTGTTATTTTTGTTGACTTCTATTAAATTTGAATAGTATCTGGTTTGGGCCTTATGCAGAGCCTGCTTATAGGACAGTAGGCAGATTTCCCATGCTTTTAGGGATTCCTTCGTGTGGGAGCGACAAAATGGTCTTTCTAATTTTCTAACTCTCTGTTTATGTGAACGCAGTTCTTGTTCATTCATTGTACCATGGGGAGGCACGTTTTGGCCTAATGACCTTCTGCTTTACCGGAGCTGCAACATCAAGAGCGGACTTCAGAGAGTTCATGGTCAAGTCGACAAATTGATTCACTTACACTGGGACTAAGGCTGTTCTCAGCAAGGATCACATGACATGTCGCTGAATATTGGCTCTATTATTTCTTTGAACTTTGAGATAGATTTTTCCGATATTGTCCTTTTCATTATGACTTTATTTTGGTGGGGTTGGATAATCTTTTAGAACAAACTGAAAGGTAATAAGGAAATGATCCGACAGTATGGGGTTTTGAGGGAAGACAATGAGGTCACTAATCTCTATTCCATATGTTAGAACAAGATCGTAGAGTGTGCTTGTGACTGTGAGTTGGTTTATTTACATTTTGAGCAAAACCAATGCTATCTAACAGGGCGTTGAAAGAATTACTGAGAGAGTTATCGTTCATGTTCACGTGGATATTGAAGCCTCCAACTATCAAACTACTTTATCCCAGTCCAACACCAAGTTTGATAGAAAGTCTGAGAACTCTGTTTTTAAACTCTGAATAGGGACCAGGAGGTCGGTAGAGAACCGCGAACAAGACTCCTTTTTGGTTTCTCCAATTTGGACATGTGATTGATAGCATGAGGCTTTCAAATGAGCGAAATGCATTGTAAATTTTAGGACTTTCTGACATTATTTGCACGAGGGACACACACAGTCTTTATCTGCCTTGAGTCTGAGCACTTAATTTGTGACAGAGCGGGCGAGAGCTCAGCGACAGAGGAGCGTCTGACACCTGCTGCTCTGCGCCCGGGGGCTCATCCCTGGGTGGTCACTTTAGACCACTAAGGCTATCGGTCAAATTTCGAACTAAAAGGGGTTTACCCTCCGAAGTCAAAATGATGCCATCCCTGCGTATGAGCCTGGAGAAATGGTCTCTACTCCATATGAAGGGTTCTTCATCAGCCTCGAAAGAATTGGTTCTCCTCCTGAGGAGTGGGTCCAGTTCCACGTCGTATCTATCTGCAAATTGAGGCGCATCCGTCTAATCTCAGGAATCAGAAATCTGCATATATTTATTGCCATTGTCAGTGAATTCACAGCATAGGAACATGATTTGATGACAGACGCGACATGAGAGACATGCAAAAAGAGCACCAGTCACCCGGGCCGCTGGTTTTCAGTCGGTGCCTACTGGGATACTTGAACTCTTGGAAAAATGAATGAATGTTCAGCATAAGCATAACAATAATACACAGTATTCAACATATAGAATGAATACGTTGTGCGAGGTCACGCACGGAATTTTTCAGTGGATCTGGGCCAGGGTCACAAACAAGAGAAGAAGTTGATACGAGGGAATGTAGACGGCGATAGTGAAGGCCAGATGTCTGTTGTGCGCGTGTGTGTGTGTGTGTGTGTGTGTGGCTCGGTTTTGCTGGCTGTCCAGCTGGTCTCAAGGCCAAGGCCGGGAGAAAGATAAGGTGAAGGAACAGGAGTATGGAGCATTTCAGGGATAAAATACTTTTTAGTACATTTGTTTGATCCATAATTAGCCAGATCAAATAGTACAATAATTTCTGGTCCTCTGTGTAGCAATCCGTTTGTGCCATTGAGTTACTCCGTCGTTCAGAAAGTTCACTGGTCTTGATCTCGTCACACGGTCTTCTGCATGTCCGTAATCCGGACTAAGATGTTTTCGTCCAGTTCTATGAGCTGTGCCATACTGCACTCAAGTCTCTGTTTGAGTCTTTTCATCCTTTCACTCAATTCCACAAACTCCTTTTTGTTGTTGTCAGACAGTAACTGGGTGAATTTGTCTGTCTTCCCAATTTTCCAATAGACCAAGGCGACTCCAAGCCCAATTAGGAGGAATCCCGCTATCATAAATCCAAATACAAATAGGTCCTCCACATCATCTACCAGCAGAGGCTCAATGCATAGGACCTGCCAGTTATTCCAATAGTCCTGTAAGCACCCCGCTGCGTCCGTACCGTCGGGACAGGTGGCTTCTCCCGGAGCAGCTTTTCTCTAGGAAAAAACTTTATCTAATGCACTCAGAGACCAATCAATCCGATTTATTTTCCCAGAGATCAGCAGGCGAGTTAGAGAGAAAAAAGTTGACGAGACAAGGCAAAGGAGCACGCAGAGCGGGAGCCGAGAGAAAAACACGTCTGCACTCAAGGGACGGCTGAGCAAGAAGGATCTCTCCTTCACTGTGGAACTCCTACAGAGTTGGCCGAGAAGGAGTGTCTAAGGACAGGGGATCTTGGGACGCCTAAGGACACGGGATGTGGGACAATATCAAGTCCTATGAAAACTGTTATTCTGCTTTTTATTCTGCGTTTCACTGTGGCCCCTCAAGGCAACCACTGTTGTGATTTTGGGCGTTACAAAAATAAATTGAATTGAATTGATCCATTTGGGCAGTTGACCTGAAAATATTATTTTCCCCCGGGAAAACATCTAACACTCGTCTCTGACTATAGAACTTCCAGTTACAAGTATCACGAGTCCATTCAGCGGGCATGTGATCACTGAGGGGATCACACGGTGCACTACAGGCTGGCATTAAGTGCATTGATCCCTCCAAACTGTCACATATTGGTCCTTATTTTTTTCCTGGTCTTGTCCCGGCTGCACTGGAGGCACTGAAGGGCTAGTCTTAGCCTTGTTAGCACTGCTAATGCTAACGCTGTCCCCAGATTGTTTGCGGAGCAATCAAAATTTCACTGGTGTGTAGGAAGCTAAAATAGTTTGTGTATAATCGTGGATTAACGATAAAAAGTAACTCTCAAAACAGAATACACACACCCGGAATCCACCTCCAACAATTTTAGTTTTTCTTGCAGATCATATAGCTTTTTCTCCCAGTGTTTTTTTTTGCCAAGGCTATGGCTATAATTTTTCCTCCTAAAACTCCTTTGGAAGCATCCTAGAGGATGGACGGTGACGTTTCCCCAGTATCATTTTCTTCCAGATAAGTCTTGATGTTGTTTTGAAATGTTTTCCTTAAACAAAGGGTCGTTAAGCAGGCTGGCATTGAACCTCCACAGTGTGTTTTTTCGTCTTTCCTCCAAATCCACAGAGATGTAGATAGGAGCATGATCACTTAGGTCTATTGTGTCAGTGTAATCCCTCATTAGGTCTATTGTGCCTATATCTGCTTCAGTGATTTTAGATCTGTCTTTATTGAAGATAAAGAAATAGTCTATTCTCCCAGTCCACCACGGCCCCCTACTGCCCACTACATGTATTTTCCCATTTTCCCACCAATCCAATCTTCCACGTTTGGCACGCCGATGAGTGGATGCGTAGTATGATTTTTCTAATAACAAAATGTGGTTAGTTTTTATCACTTAAAAGTGTTTCTTGTAAATATATAATGCCTTCTTTTTTTTTTTCTCATTTTTGTTAATATTTTTAATCGTTTGATTGGGGTCAGCATGCCTTGAAAGTTAAAGGATGCTACTTGTAACACTTTGAGTATGTGTGTTTTACCTTCGAAAGTGACCTGAAGGCTCGCTGGGAAAGAAAACCCATGTCTCAGTTTTGTCCTCCTGAGCTCCTCACAGATGTTCTCGTTGTTTGTGAACATCGTGTTGGATATCCAGGGTGAAGAACACTCTTTTGCTTTTGCACTGGAGGTCTCCTTTAACTTTTGTAGCCTTCATGATGCGTTCCCTCACATGATCATTAAGCCCTCTGGTCACCTTAAAAAACTGTACTTTCAAAACTCAGATATCTTCCTCTACTTCTACTCTATGCCAGGGGTCACCAACGTGTAGCCCTTTGGGTCAGTCACCCGTGTTGGACCTGTTCTAAATTTAGAAAAGCTCCTCCAAAGCTTTTTTGTTTCACCACAAAGGCTGCTAGGCCTGTTCATATGAGAGCTGCACATGTAGAGACGGCAACAGAGAACCAGCTCCATGTCACTTTGGATTTTCTCCAAATACACAAAGTAATCGCGTAGTTACGAGCCCCTAGAGATGACAGATCCAAAGTGATGCATCCTTCATGTGCGCGGACAGAGCTGGATCTACGGGCGCCACCTGCAGGAAAGAGACATGTTCAGATCAGCAATGTTTTAAATTTAAAGACACGCAAAACAGGAACCAGGCCTCACACCGGGACTGAACCAGGTCTAACCCAGACCAGGCTCACAGGGAGACTGAACCAGGTTAACCCAGACAGGCCTCACACGGGAGACTGAACCAGGTCTAACCCAGACCAGGCCTCCACCGGGACGACTGAACCAGGTCTAACCCAGACCAGGCCTCACACGGGAACTGACCAGGTCTAACCCAGACCAGGCCTCCCACGGGAGACTGACCAGGTCTAACCAGACCAGGCCTCACACGGGAGACTGAACCAGGTCTAACCCAGACCAGGCCTCACACGGGAGACTGAACCAGGTCTAACCCAGACCAGGCCTCACACGGGACTGAACCAGGTCTAAACAGGCAGGAGGACTGAAACAGACCAGGCCTCACACGGGAGACTGAACCAGGTCTAACCAGACCAGTAAACGGAGACTGAACCAGGTCTAACCCAGACCAGGCCTACACGGGACTGAACCAGTCTAAATAACAGGAGGAGAAACTGTAAAAGGTTAAATACTCAATATTCAAATATTTGCTTGTATTTTGACAAAAACATGAATTCACTCATTGAATGAGTTGGTGCTAGATTTAATTAAAGCTCTCTTATTTCCTGATATTCTTGACTGTGTATTCTGTCGTTTTGTTCTTGCCACTCACTGGTTTAAAATATGAATTAAGATTGGGTTGTCAAATTCAAAAATTCTAAATAAATTACACCCACAGTGTAATAGTTATGTCATTTTGTAACACATTTATTTATAGGCCCATTTAGGCTAATTGAACAGGTTGCGCTTGGCTTCTTAGCCATGCTAGCCTTGTTAGCTTGTGTTTAAGGCAAGTAGTGGAGCGAGTGTGTGTGTCTCTTGTCCAGGGCTATTCAATTTAAGACCCGGGGGCCAAATCACGCCCTTTAGGCAATTTAATCCGGCCCGCTACCCATCATCCAGGTATTAAAAAATAACAATACAATCTTAGTTGTATTGTAGTTGAATTCTGGTTGGTAATCCTTGTTTGATTCTGCTATTATTCCGGGGTTAGTCCTGGGTCAGACCTTGTTGGTACTAGTCTAGTCCTAGTTTAGTCCTTGTTCAGTACTTGATCAGCAATTTTGCAAAGCAATGTTGGTAAAGCATCTTGTATTTTATTTCTCTCAGTTATTGAATCAGAGTTGGAGGTATTTTGTGTTGTTACAGTGGTGGCATGTTGTGCACCTCTGGCCCAGAGGCCTTGTTGAAAAAATGTAAAAGCCATGCTCTAGTCCGACGTCATAACCGGGAGTCCGGGATATTGAAACATGTTACAAACATACTTTATATCGGGACAAGTAAAACATTATATTATAACCCCACTCTAAACCCAACAGGGAGTCAGCCATTGTGGGCAGAACCCAATTTTATTTTTTTCTACCTTGGATTTTCAGTGAAAAGGCTTGAACATTTGTCAAAATGAACTACACCCATATGCAATTAGAGGTAATCCTTTTTTAAATTTTTTTTTTTTTTAATGCAATTTCAAATGTGGGCTTGGCAAGCTCGTTAACAAAACGGCAATTTTCCAAAGTGTTAAAACTTGCATATCTGTGTCATGCAATGTCCTATTTTCCAGTGCAGCTATACGTTTCATTTAAAATGATGAGCTTAACGCAATGAATAAATATAGATATATATATTTTATATATTTTGCATTAAGCTCATGTTCAAGATATATATAGTTACATTTTACAACGCTCCTGAATAAAAGCCACTCCAACGAAATTGACTAAGAATAAAGATTCTGTACATATTCCGGCCGCACCTATCAATAAGCCGCAGGTGCCCACGTTGTAACATGAGATATTTACACACACAGGTTGTCTTTTGAACCGCGGTTCGCATCCGCTGCGCCTCGGTCCGCTACTGCGGCGCGGGTCTAATTAGACTAATTTCTCAGTGAATATGAGTTGGATTGTAATAAAACACAGCATTTTGAAGTTTAAAAATTGGGAAACACATCACATCTGTCCCTACTGTCCCGTCTGTCCTTGATTACTCTGTGAGAGCGTATTTACCTGTGCCTGTGTCTTCACATCGGGTTCAATCTGCTCCTGAACTCGTGCTTAGGGAGTATGTGTTATATTTACACAGAAAGATGGTCAGGTCTGCCCTGTCACGGCTATGGGGAGGACCCAGACGGAATCACAGGCGATAATGACCTTTATTATCACAGCAGTCTTTAACAGATTATACAGGATTATACAGAGGCAAGGTGAAAAGTTCACAGCAATCTTCTGCGAGATCTGAGAAGGAGTGAGACTGCCGTCGCTGACGGAATGTAAAACCATCAACAGGTGGATTGCCTAGCTGGCTGACAGGTCCACTGGTGAGCTGTGTAGCCACAGAGCCGAGCAGGTGTCTAACCAAGAGGGAAGACGGAAGGTTAAGGTAATATCTAGGGCAGGTAGACAGGTCGGGGACAGACGAGGTCCGGCAACAGAAAATCAGTCCGGGGAAAACCGCTGGAAACACAACAATCTGGCACTGGTGCAGAGACACGAGCAGGCTTGAATGCAGGCAGAGCTGTCACACGTGTGGAGAGTTGGCCTGATGAGGAGGTGTGGCTAACAGGCAGAGAGGAGCAGAGACAGGTGTAGGGCAGGTGTAGGCCTGATGAGGAGGTGTGGTTGACTGGCAGAGTGGAAAGATACCAGCTGACAGGAGCTGAGCAGACTGTGACAGAACCCCCCCTCAAGCGATGGCTCTTGACGTCCCAAGATGAATGGACCAGGCCGGGTGGGAGGCAGGGGGCCTAATAAATAGGAGGGCTAATACTCCTCCGAGCGTAGAGCTCCAGTGTCCATCTGAGCAACACATCCACGGTCCCCTGTGGGGAGTGTCGTCGTTAAAATTTACTATAGTAGCTAGTGTCGTCGTTAAAATTTACTATAGTTAGAAGTAAACACACTTCCATTAATATTTCCTTTGACCAGTGCAAATCTGCCATCTTTAGCCGTGTGTTTAAAAAGTCTGTTCAAAGGCTATTTTGCAACTTGAGGTCAATATGGCCATATTATATATTATAAGGAATAGGAATAGTAAAGTATGTTATAACCAAATGTTGTGGTTTTAATGTGTTTTTTGTTGTAGGTTTATGTATCAATTTCCTCTTTTCTCATCTTTGTCATTATCTTTGACAAATGAGAACCATTTATGCCATGCCAAAAATTTTTAAAGAGCCCACAGACTGAGCCAAAAAGAGATCAGAGGGGGGAGGGAAAACCATTTTCTAGATAAAAAAGGCCCTCCGGTACAATTGATGTAACTTGTTCCCCTGGGCATTTACAAAACTAAAGTTGGAACACACTGGCCCACATTGGGTAAATACTCATATGTCTCCTGTACAGTCCAAGCCCCTTTCATTGAAAGAAGGAAAATAAAAGGGGGAGAAGGTCAAACCAAATCTTATATTGAATTGCCATCGCCTCTTCTGTGACAGTGTAATCCCTTCATTCGTCAAGGAGTGTTCCATTGTAGAAAAAGATTCAGTTGTTGTCATCTACAACTGATAAACAGGGACTGAGTCGTGTTGTCTAAAAAATTCTTAGCAGTTTTTTCCGACTGTCCAGAGACATAAAAGACATAAGGGACACAAGGGAGTCCCCCTTATGTCAACACAAAGTCCCTGTTTATTTCAAACCAGGAACACGTTAAGACAAAAACTGGTTCATCCTAAGGACAAAAACAGAGCAATGTAGTGTATTCTATCCAATGCAGTGAAGAAAGTTGTAAAGAGCGCCACATAGGGGAGACTAAACAGCCACTTCACAAGAGGCTTTATCAGCACAGAAGACACTCGAGTTCAGGACCCCAGAGCGCTATGCATCTTCATCTTAAAGCCACAAACCACTCTATTGAAGACAGTGAGGTGGAGATTCTGAGCAGGAGAAGAGATGGTTTGAAAGAGGAGTTAAGGAGGCCATCTTTGTTAAAAAAGGGAGACACTCAAGGCATTCTGATGCTAATCAGGTACCCAGTGAGGAGGGAGCGAAAGTCAGTGTACAATAGGATGTAGATGGCCCATCTCAGGGCTGTTATAAAACAATAGGATTAGTCTCAAGTGAAACCAAAAACTCCCTTTATCCGGAGGTTCCGCCCTGTGGGCAGGGCTTACACAGAGCAGGATATTAAACCCAGTTCCTAGACTCTATTCACAGATGTAGAATGACTCTTGGATGAGAGTCAAAACATTTTGTTTTTCGAAAACAGAGTCCAGATGAAACAACTGAACTCTCTTGAATATTTTTATTTTTCCAATCACGTTGATCTGCAGCGTTGCAGGATAAAGCAGAGCATATTCCACGTTCTTGTCCCTCAGGTGGGATTTCACCGGATCAAAAGATTTGCGTTTATTGACCACCTGCGCTGAGTAGTCGTTGAAAAAAGAGACTTGGGACTTGGTTGATCCGGGTTGGACCACGTTGAGATGTCTGGATGCAGCCATAACACACTGCTTATCACCGAAGTTGTGGAACTTCAGTATAATAGGTCTGGAACGCTGGTTCGTAGCTGGTTTCGGAGCCAGAGAGCGATTCATATAATCTATTTTACCTTGGTTTGCAAGGCAGAGACTGTAGCCTTCAGGTAGAGACCTCCTTCTCAGTTGCTGCGGCTTGGCTTTCCAGCTCGCCATTCTTGCATTTAAAATCACGCATTTCCGCCAGGGCCGCGTTTATTTTTGCGTCCACTATCTTTAAAACCTTGTCAGTAATCTCCTGCAAGGCCGCCATAATCACCGGGTCTATCCCACTCCGAGTCTCATCCTCAGATGAGTCTGATCTGGAGCAGGAGTGTGCTCGTTATTTAGGCGGGATGGCCACGGAGCTGGGGTTGGGACGCACGGCGGCAGACGCAGATGAAGTGTCGCCCACGTCTGGGCACGCAGGGACCGGCGCCGGTGGGGAGTTAACACTAGCTATCTTGGGTGTGGCATTGCTAGCTTTGTTTGCTGCGTTTTTCTTTGACATGTTCTCGAAATAAGTGTCCAGTTTCTTCATACATCTGCTCCCACGTAAAAAAATAAATAAATCGTGTCTCCCCATGTGAACTCGTAAAATAAGACGGATAAATCCAATGGAATCAAACGCAGCCAGTGTGAGTGGCTTAACTGAGCTAAGCTAAGCCATCATCCCGCAAGTCACCCACAAATGACCATTTTCAGTTCTTTACGATAACATGGTTTGAAACTCAGTTGTGCATAATAATTTGAAAAAGTCTATTTTAAGTTTTTATTTTGAAAAATATACTATTATCATTGGAAGGTCTGTTACATAACATTTGAATTGTACTCTAAAGGTTGATGACTTGAAAATGATAATGAGTGTCGTTTATATATTGACTATTTGGCCAAATCCCAGAAAAATATCATTTGCATCATCATTTGAAAGCAGTGTATTGCAGTAGGCCTGCTGTGTGTTTGCTGGTACTGTATTCCCTTTAACACATCCACACTTTGGTTTTGTCTCGAAGTTTTGAACCACAGCTGGGTCCATTTCTCCCTGCTCACCACAAATTCCTCCACTCACTTCTCTTTGGGAGTTTTGAGACAGACCGGGACAGAGCAACGGGTCATGCCTATATCCTCGAGGGTCCTGAGGTTACCAGAGGGTTAAAACGTAATAATGTCGAGATTAATGAATTAACATAATTGGATGCACATTTTGGCTGATATTAGCACTTTTGTCTGTTTCAGGGAGAGGAGCATGCAGCTTTTGATATGGGGGGATATGAGGACTACCTGAGGGAGCAGGTGGGCGATCGCTGGTACAGGTACAATCCCAGACTCACTTGTATCTACTGCTGCAAGTCCTTCAACCAGAAGGGCAGCCTGGACCGCCACATGCGGCTGCACATGGGCATCACGCCCTTCGTCTGCCGCATCTGTGGAAAGAAGTACACACGCAAGGACCAGCTAGAGTACCACATCCGCAAGCACACCGGGAACAAGCCCTTCCATTGCCATGTGTGCGGCAAGAGCTTCCCTTTCCAGGTAACACTGACACTGTTTTGGCTCTCCTTCGCCGCATGCAGAAAAGCATGTCATGAAGCCATACAGACTCAGCCGACGTGTAGCGTATTCTTCAGAGCTAAACACGCTTCTACACGCCCACTCTCCTGTTACACGCCCACTCTCCTGTTACACACCCACACTCCTGTTACACACCCACACTCCTGTTACACACCCACACTCCTGTTACACGCCCACTCTCCTGTTACACGCCCACTCTCCTGTTACACACCCACTCCTGTTACACACCCACACTCCTGTTACACACCCACACTCCTGTTACACACCCACACTCCTGTTACACCACCCACACACTCCTGTTACACACCCACACACTCCTGTTACACGCCCACTCTCCCTGTTACCGCCCACTCTCCTGTTACACGCCCACTCTCCTGTTACACGCCCACTCTCCTGTTACACACCCACACTCCTGTTACACACCCACACTCCTGTTACACACCCCACACTTCCTGTTACACGCCCACCTCCTGTTACACCCCCACTCTCTGTTACACACCCACACTCCTGTTACACACCCACACTCCTGTTACACACCCACACTCCTTTTACACACCCACACTCCTGTTACACACCCACACTCCTGTTACACACCCACACTCCTGTTACACTGTTCCCGCCCACTCTCCTGTTCCACGCCCACTCTCCTGTTCACGTTTCTCCTGTTCCACGCCCACACTCCCCACTCTCCTGTTACCGCCCACACTCCTGTTACACACCACACTCCTGTTACACACACACTCCTGTTCACCCACTCTCCTGCGCGTTTCCACGCCCACTCTCCTGTTCCACGCCCACTCCCTGTCTCCCTGTTCGCCCACTCCCTGTTACACGCCCACTCTCCTGTTTACACGCCACACGCCTGTTACAGCCCACTCTCCTGTTACACGCCACTCCCTGTTCCACGCCCACTCTCCTGTTCCACGCCCACTCTCCGTTCACGCCCCTCTCCTGTTCACGCCCACTCTCCTGTTACACGCCCACTCTCCTGTTACACGCCCACATCTCCTGTTCCACGCCCAACGGTTCCACGCCCACTCTTCCTGTTCCACGCCCATCTCCTGTTACACGCCCACTCTCCTGTTACCACCCACACCTTCTTGTTCCACGCCCACTCTCCTGTTCCACGCCCACTCTCCTGTTCCACGCCCACTCTCCTGTTCGCCCACTCTCCTACACGCCACTCTCCTGTTAACACACCCACACTCCTTTACAAGCCCACACTCCTGTTACACGCCAACTCTGTCACGCCCACTCTCCTGTTCCACGCCAACTCTCCTGTTCCACGCCCACTCTCTGTTCCACGCCCACTTCCTGTTCCCGGCCCACTCCCTACACGCCCACTCTCCTGTTACACGCCCCACAACTCCTGTTTACACGCCCACACTCCTGTTACACGCCCACTCTCCTGTACACGCCCACTCTCCTGTTCCACGCCCACTCTCTGTTCCACGCCCACTCTCCTGTTCCACGCCCACTCTCCTGTTACACGCCCACTCTCCTGTTACACGCCCACTCTCCTGTTACACGCCCACTCTCCTGTTACACGCCCACACTCCTGTACACGCCCACACTCCTGTTACACGCCCACTCTCCTGTTACACGCCCACTCTCCTGTTACACGCCCACTCTCCTGTTACCGCCCATCTCCTGTTACACGCCAACTCTCCTGTTACACGCCTCCTGTTACACGCCCACTCTCTTGTTACATGCCTACTCTCCTGTTACATGCCCACTAGTCTGTTACGCCACTCTCCTGTTACACGCCCACTCTCCTGGTTACACACCCACACTCCTGTTACACACCCACACTCCTGTTACACACCCACTAGTCTGTTACGCCCACTCTCCTGTTACACACCCACTCTCCTGTTACACGCCCACTCTCCTGTTACACGCCCACTCTGCTGTTACAGGCCTACTCTCCTGTTACATGCCTACTCTCCTGTTACACGCCCACACTCCTGTTACACGCCCACTCTCCTGTTACACACCCACTCTGCTGTTACATGCCTACTCTCCTGTTACATGCCTACTCTCCTGTTACACGCCCACACTCCTGTTACATGCCTACTCTCCTGTTACACGCCCACTCTGCTGTTACACGCCCACACTCCTGTTACACGCCCACTCTCCTGTTACATAATTATAATGGACATTCGACAAATGGAAATGTTACATTTGGACTTAATTTGAAAATTGACATATTCGACAGTCTGTGGACTAGATGGGACATTTGCTTTGAGGTCTGTGTGCCATGATTTTTGTCTTCTTTTTTTTCTCATTCATAGCTGTTGTTGGATGTCTGCTTGTTTTGGTTTATGTCTCCTCTCGCTGGTCATCTTCTTTTCTTCTGTGTTCTATTTTGTTATCATTTTGAAAAATATAAACATTTAAATATAAAAAAAAAAAAATCTCTGTCTCTATGTTTAGTACTGACTCTGGGCACCAGCAGGAGGCCGGTCCCTGAGGTCCTCAGAGTCCGAGGGGGTTCATATGGCACTAACATGTCCAAGATGTACTTTGGTGCTAGGCCATGGAGAGACTTGTATAAAGCAGAGCTTTTATTTTTTTACACAAGCTTAATAAGCCTATTTTCTGAGCCACAGGGAGCCAGTGGAGAGGTCTGAACAAGTCTCCCCAAGTCTGGTTTAGACACTATACTTGCTGCTGATGTTATTGATTTGACGTGGCTGTTAAAATTCAAATCTGAGTCCATTATTACCCCCAGATTTCTAACTTGATTTGTAGGTTTTAGAGCGAGACTCTGGAGGTGACTGTTAACACTTTCTCTTTGTTTCTGTGGGCCAAAGACGATGATTTCAGTCTTGTCTGAGTTCAGCTGGAGAAAGTTGTTTTGCATCCACACACTGATCTGTTGGATGCAGTGACAGAGTGAATCCACTGGTCCATATTCACCTGCCGTCAGTGAAACATAGATCTGAGTGTCGTCTGCATCATTGTGATAGGACACATTCTCCCTGTGTATCAACTGACCTAACGGCAGCATGTAGGGGTTGAACAGAAGGGGTCCCGGGATTGACCCTTGGGGCAACCCACAAGTCAGGGGCATTTGGTCTGAGACACAGTTACCAATTTCAACAAAGTACTTCCTGTCTTCCAGACAGGACTTTAACCAGTTTAGCGCAGTGCCAGTGATGCCCACCCAGTCCTCTAGTCTCTGTAAGAGGGTCCCATGATCGACAGTGTCAAAAGCAGCACTCAGATCTAACAGAATTAAGACGGTCACCTTGACAACAGCAGTCTCAGTGCTGTGATGAGGTCTAAAACCTGACTGGAAAACATCAAATGAGTTGTTTATTAAGAGGAAATCAGTGAGCTGTTGGTAAACAACCTTTTCAAGGACTTTGCCCCAAAATGGCAGATTAGAGATGGGCCGGTAATTACTCAGTACTGCGGCATCAAGACTGCTCTTCTTTAGGAGAGGCTTTATGACCGCAGTTTTCAAAGACATTGGGAATGTTCCAGATTGAAGCGACATGTTAACTATTGTGAGTGAGTGGTGCTAACAAACTGTTCAGCACAGACTTTAGAAATCTGGAGGTCACACATGGAGGCAGCATGTAGATGAACTCAGACTGCTGTGATGATCTCCTGGACAGTTTTGTCAGTTACAGGTGCAAAGTGAGTCAGCTCTAAGTGTGTAGGTGGTTTTTAGGGTTATTTTTTGCATTGTAGAATTGATAGCATTTTTAATGCCCTGAACTTTGTCATTAAAGAATAATGCAAACTCATTACACTTGGATGTGGAAATGAGTTCTAACGGCAGCTGAGCTGGAGGGTTTTTCATCTGTTTACTGTGGCAAACAGGACACGCGAGTTGTTACTGCATTTTCCAATTATTTCAGAAAAATATCCTTCCCTAGTTCTACATAAAATGAGGTTGTACATATACAACATCTCTCTGTAAATCTCCTTTTGAACCTGGAGCTTTGACTTGTGCCATTTCCGTTAGGCACGGCGGCACTCCCTTTTCTTCCTCCTTCTCGGCCAGGAAAAACTACCAAACTTCTTTGGGAAAAAGTAGAAACCTGTAGGAGTTCCACAGTGAAGGAGAGATCCGACTCCCTCGGACGGACAGGAGGACACGCCTCAATTTGCAGATAGAGGGTGGAGCAAGACCCATTCAGGAAGAGAACCAATTCTTCGAGTCTGATGAAGAACCGTTCATATGGAGTAGAGACCGTTTCTCCAGGCAGACCGTTTCTCCAGGCAGATGAGGAGCATCTGGATCCACAGGTCATCGATGTGCCTGCTCCACTCCCGTCGGGGAAGTGGGAGAAAAAAGAAGGAAAAGCGATGAACAATTGCCAGTGAAATTAAATATTTAAATATTGTTTGATAGAGAAGTAGTAGGAAGCAGAGGATAGAACTCAAGCTGCCATACTTCCCCCAGTATAGTTGCTCCTACGGCAGCATAGCTGGGAACTGTAGGTTTTTATTTCTGTTCCTAACTGGCCTGACCATAAGCCATTTCAAAGAGGAACGTTTTAAGCCTGGTCTTAAATGAAGAGACTGTGTCGGCCTCTTTAACATGGACAGGAAGCCGATTCCACAACACAGGAGCTTCGGAGCTGAACACTCTACCTCCTACTGTGCTTTTAGAGACTCTTGGGACCACCAGAAGTCCAGCATTTTGAGAGCGAAGTGCTCTGTTTGGATGATAAGGTACTATAGCATCTTTGGGGTAGGATGGGGCCAGGTCATTTATGGCTTTGTAAGTCAGGAGGAGGAGTTTGAATTTGATTCTAAACTCGACAGGGAGCCAGTGAAGAGACTCGAGCACCGGCGTAATGTGCTCTCTTCTTTTAGTTCCTGTTAGTAATCTTGCTGCTGCATTTTGAACCAGTTGAAAGCTTTTTATAGAGCTTTTAGGGCACGCTGCGAGCAGGGAGTTACAGTAGTCTAATCTAGATTTTACAAACACATGGACAAGTTTTTCAGCATCGCTTTTAGGCACAGATGGGGTGATGCTGCTGGAGGAAGTGGAGGCAATTGTGGATTAGCTAGATCTGAATCCGTTGCTGAGTGTGGTGGAGCAGCTACTGGTGAATTCTTTGGTGGAGGTTGTGGTGCTGCTGATGTTGAAACATTGGCTCGGTCTCTGGCTGATGGAGCATGAAATCTTCTCTCATTCCTCCCTTCTCTAACTATCTGCTCAGGACCCTGATCAGGGCCAGTCCAATTCCTCAGAGCATGGAGCAGGTTCTCTGTCAGCACCCTCACTCCACCTCTACAGAGGTGTGGGCCACTTCTCTTAAACAGGTCCTCTCGTTTCCAGAATAGATAGAAGTTCTCAATGTAGTGCAATCCTCCAGGTTTACACTCTTTGGACAGCCATGTGTTCAGCTGAAGCAGCCGGCTAAACTTGTTTATCTTCCTGTCGATGTTTGGAAGAGGTCCACTTATGAATGCCTTTATTTCTATTTTATAGTCTCTTTTCAAAACTTCAGTCTGTTCCCGTTGTATGTCCACTGCACCCACGTGCACAATCAGCTTTTTAACTCCTCGATGTGTGGCCAAAACATTTGGAAGGAGTGACGTTATCTCAGAAATAGTGATGCTTGGAAAATGTGTTGTTTTCATTCTTCCATGCCTCACATCACTGATAGCACCATCCCCTATCAGAGCCGTCTCTGTGACCTTGACCTTTGGCACCGATTTTACCCTCTGTCTCTGCCTTTTGGACATGTCATGTATTACATTTTTCCTTTGTTCATTTACTTCAGTCTCTGAAAACCATCTCTGAAATCTGTTTGTAAGCTGTATTGTAGGTGACGTTACATTATCTTTGGATCGTTTTTGCTTTCCACCAACTTTGTTTCAAAATACAGCCTGATCTTTTGACAGTTTTGGGAATAACACAGCGTCACTTGAAAATAGTTTTTCTTGTAAAAACAGTGGACTTTTTACCACTGGATGACACTGGAATTGTATCATGGATATATATATATATAGATTCTAAAGTGAATATCCGTGCTTGTAGCTCATTAATTTTTTTTTTTATATTTCCAACAGCGTTCACAAGAGTTTGTTTCTCTTCTCCCGGAAATGTCGCTGGCTCATCAGATATGTTGTTAAAACTGTAAAAAAAATCTTAAAATCCTTGGTTTACTTATAAAAGTCACAATTAAAAATGTATGGAAGACGAGCGAAAAAAGCATCTACGCTCTTCGGAAGCAGAAAGTTCTTTTGTAGAGTTTGAGGACCCTTTTCTCACCATGTTTAGCTTCCAACACCTTTAGTTGTTTGTCTGCCTTTGTATCTTTTTGGCCGAGGTGACAGCAAAGACCCTGCCCCTCAAAACTCCCTTTGCTGCATCCCAGAGAATAGGTGGACAAACTTCACCATTGTCATTTTCCTCTACATATGTCTCAATTGTCATAATTTTTCCAATTTGTGGGCCATTGAGTTGACGAGCATTAAAACTCCAAAGTGTGTTCTTTTGTTTCTGTTCCAGATCTACAGTGATATAAATAGGAGTCATTTAAATATGTCCACCTGTGTAATTTTGGACCTTTTGTTGAAAATAAAAAAGTTGTCTATTCTAGTATAGATCTTATATGGGTTGGGAAAATGTGTATATTAGTGGACATTAGGTTTCATCTCTCTCCAGATATTGATCAACCCCACATTATGTATTAATTTACTAAATGTATTATTTATAGATTTACCAGTACTTTGTGAGCTTGAGACATGCAATGTTGGCTGAACATGTAAGTTCCAGTCTCCGCCACCAACAAGAGTTCCCTCAGAGTGGTTTGCAATCAGATCTACAAATTCAGTATAGAAAGTGAGGTCGCCCCCTGGTGGAGCATATACATTTATCAACGTAAACACACTTCCATTAATATTTACTTTGACCAGTACAAATCTGCCATCTTTATCTTTGTGTTCAAAACTCTGTTCTAAGACTATTCTGCTTGAGATGGGCAGCACGGTTGCAGAGTGGCTAGCAACTCTCGCCTAACAGCAAGAAGGTTTGACTGGGCCTTTCTGTGTGGAGTTTGCATGTTCCTCCCCGTGTCTGGATGGGCTTCCTCCGGGCACTCTGGTTTCCCCATCAACTCAAAACATGCACTAGGTAAAATACTCCAGCTACATTAGTCCTGACCAATCCTAGCACAAAGATCTAAATATGGGTACCCGGGCGCCTCAGAGGGATTGAAGGATGGGACAAATTTCCCTCAGAGGACAAATTTCCCTAACAGGACAATAAAACTGTACCTTAACCCTACTATAACTTAATTTCCTTGCCCCTGTATGAAGAATAGAAAAGTCTGATATAACCAAATTTTGAATTTTTTTTTATGTTCCAAGTCATTTAAATGGGTTTGTTGTAGGTGTATAATATATTTTTTTCTCATCTTTGTTAGTTTATTTGACCACTTAATTGGACCCAATATGCCAATAAAATTGAAACATGAACCGACACCTTAACGTGGTGGAGGGGTTTGAGCGCCCGAATGATGTCAGGAGCTATGTTGTCCGGGGCTTCAAGCCCCTGGTAGGGTCTCCCAAGGCAAACAGGTCCTGGGGGACGGGCCAGACAAAGATCGGTTCACAAGCCCCCTATGATGGAAAGAAAAACAAGGCCAGTTACGTCGCCCGGATTGGCGTTACCGGGCCCCCACCCTGGAGCCAGGCCTGGCGTGGGTGCTCGACGGCGAGCGCCTGGTGGCCGGGCCTTTCCCCACGGGGCCCGGCCGGGTGCAACCCAAACGAGTGACGTGGGGCCGTCCTCCCGTGGACCCACCACCTGCAGGAGGATCCGTAAGGGGCTGGTGCGGAGGGATCTGGGCGGCAGTCGACGGCAGGGGCCTCAACGACCGGATCCCCGGACGCAGAGACTAACTCTGGGGACAAGGAATGTCACCTCGCTGGGGGGGAAAGAGCCTGAGCTTGTTCGGGAGGTTGAACGGTTCCGACTAGATATAGTCGGCCTCACCTCCACGCACAGTTTGGGCACTGGAACCCATCCTCTCAAGAGGGGCTGGACGCTCCACTTCTCTGGTGTTGCCTGCGGGGAGAGGCGGCGGGCTGGCGTGGGCTTGCTTATTGCCCCACAGCTCAGCCGCCATGTGTTGGAGTTTACCCCAGTGAACGAGAGGGTCGCGTCCCTACGCCTTCGGGTTGGGGACAGGTCTCTCACTGTGGTGTCGGCCTACGGGCCAAACAACGGTGCTGAGTACCCGGCCTTCTTGGAGTCCCTGGGAGGGGTACTGGACAGTGCACCGACCGGGGACTCCGTTGTTCTACTGGGGGACTTCAACGCCCACGTGGGCAACGACAGTGACACCTGGAGAGGGGTGATCGGGAAGAACGGCCCCCCCGATCTGAACCCGAGCGGTGTTCAGTTATTGGACTTCTGTGCTAGTCACGGACTGTCCATAACGAACACCATGTTCAAGCACAAGGGTGTCCACCAGTGCACGTGGCACCAGGACACCCTAGGCCGGAGGTCAATGATCGACTTTGTTGTCGTGTCATCTGACCTCCGGCCGCGTGTCTTGGACACTTGGGTAAAGAGAGGGCGGAGCTGTCAACCGATCACCACCTGGTGGTGAGTTGGATCCGCTGGCGGCGGAGGAAGCCGGACAGACTTGGCAGGCCCAAGCGTATAGTGAGGGTCTGTTGGGAACGTCTTGCGGAGCCCGCTGTCAGTGGGGTCTTCAACTAACACCTCCGGGAGAGCTTCTCCCAAATTCCGGGGGAGGCTGGGGACATTGAGTCCGAGTGGACCATGTTCTCGACCTCCATTGTCAATGCGGCTGCTCGGAGCTGTGGTCGCAAGGTCTCAGGTGCCTGTCGCGGCGGCAACCCCCGAACCCGGTGGTGGACACCGGAAGTAAGGGATGCCGTCAGGCGGAAGAAGGAGGCCTATCAGGCCTCTTTGGCTTGTGGGACTCCTGAGGCCGTTGACGGGTATCGGCGGGCCAGGCGTGCCGCAGCTCGTGCTGTCGCAGAGGCAAAAACCCGGGGAGGAGAGTTCGGGGAGGCCCTGGAGGAGGACTATTGGTCGATCCCAAAGAAATTCTGGCAAACCGTCCGGCGCCTCAGGAGGGGGAAGCAGTGTTCCACCAACACCGTTTACGGTGCGGGTGGGGACCTGCTGACCTCGACTGGGGATGTCGTCGGGCGGTGGAAGGAGTACTTTGAGGAGCTCCTAAATCCCACTGTCACGTCTTCCGAAGAGGAAGTAGAGACGGAGGACTCGGAGGCTGACTCATCTATCACCCAAGCTGAAGTCACTGAGGTTGTTGGCAAACTCCTCGGTGGCAGAGCCCCGGGGGTGGATGAGATACGCCCCGAGTACCTAAAGTCTCTGGATGTTGCAGGACTGTCTTGGTTGACACGCCTCTGCAACATCGCGTGGCGGTCGGTCGGGGTCGGTGCCTCTCTGGACTGGCAGACCGGGGTGGTGGTCCCTCTGTTCAAGAAGGGGGACCGGAGGGTGTGCTCCAACTATAGAGGGATCGCACTCCTCAGCCTCCCTGGTAAGGTCTATTCCAGGGTACTGGAGAGGAGAATCCGACCGATAGTCGAACCTCGGATTCAGGAGGAGCAGAGTGGTTTTCGTCCTGGTCGTGGAACACTGGACCAGCTCTATACTCTCCATCGGGTGCTCGAGGGTTCATGGGAGTTTGCCCAACCAGTCCACATGTGCTTTGTGGATCTGGAGAAGGCTTTCGACCGTGTCCCACGGGGTGCCCTTTGTGGGGTGCTGCGGGAGTACGGGGTCCGGGGCCCTTTGCTCAGGGCTGTCCGGTCCCTGTATGACCGGAGCAGGAGCTGTGTTCGCATTGCCGGCAGTAAGTCAGATCTGTTCCCAGTGCGTGTTGGACTCCGCCAGGGCTGCCCTTTGTCACCGGTTCTGTTCATTGTTTTTATGGACAGAATTTCTAGGCGCAGTCAGGGGGCGGAGGGGGTCCGGTTTGGAGAGCACAGGATCTCATCTCTGTTGTTTGCGGATGATGTTGTCCTGATGGCTCCATCAAACCTGGACCTGCAACATGCACTGGGACGGTTTGCAGCCGAGTGTGAAGCAGCTGGGATGAGAATCAGCACCTCCAAATCTGAGGCCATGGTTCTCGACCGGAAAAAGGTGGCTTGCCCTCTCCAGGTGGGTGGGGAGTCCTTGCCCCAAGTGGAGGAGTTTAACTATCTCGGGATCTTGTTCACGAGTGAGGGAAGGATGGAGCGTGAGATTGACAGGCGGATCGGTGCAGCGTCTGCAGTGATGCGGTCGCTGCATCGGACCGTTGTGGTAAAGAAGGAGCTGAGTCGAAAGACAAAGCTTTCGATTTTCCGGTCAATCTACGTTCCTACCCTCACCTATGGTCATGAGCTTTGGGTAGTGACCGAAAGGACAAGATCGCGGATACAAGCGGTCGAAATGAGTTTCCTCCGCAGGGTGGCTGGGTGCTCCCTTAGAGATAGGGTGAGGAGCTTAGTCACACGGGAGGAGCTCGGAGTAGAGCCGCTGCTCCTCCACGTTGAGAGGAGCCAGCTGAGGTGGCTCGGGCATCTGTTCCGGATCCCTCCTGGACGCCTCCCTAGGGAGGTGTTTCGGGCATGTCCCCACCGGGAGGAGGCCCCGGGAAGACCCAGGACACGCTGGAGGGACTATGTCTCTCGGCTGGCCTGGGAACGCCTCGGGATCCCCCCGGAGGAGTTGGAGGAAGTGTCTGGGGAAAAGGAAGTCTGGGAGTCCCTGCTTAGACTGCTGCACCCGCGACCCGGCCCCGGATAAAGCGGAAGAAGATGGATGGATGGATGATATTTGTAATTTTTCAGATGCCATTGTGTTAACCATGTTGAAATAATTCTTGTAAATTTGCTTTTGTTGCACAGCTGTCTGTTCGAACACAACACACAAACACATGAACCACAACAACAGAACATAATAATAATAGAACAAGCAAAATGCAAAAAAAAAAGAGCTCATGCCAAAAATATGCACAGAGCCCCCAGACTGATCCAAAAAGAGATCAGAAGGTGAAGGGAAAATCATTTTTTAGGTAAGAAAAAAAACCTCCTGTTCGGTTGATATAACATTTTCACCTGGGTCATTATGAATTACAGTTGGAACACACTTGCCCACATTGGGCAAATACTCGTCTTCAAATACATGTCTCCTGTACGGTCCAGGTCCCTTTAATTGAATTAAAAAAGGAATTCAATTAAAAAAGGAAAGAATGTCAAACTGCTCAGGGGTAGTGTAAGACCTGCTATGGTGTGGTAAATCTTTTTATTTTTCCGTCCACGTTGAGTCTTAGCTTTGTGGGATAAAGCAGAGTGCAATCCACTTTCTTCTCTCTCAGGCGAGATTTCACTTTTCTTGCTTTTCTTGACCACTCTTGCAGAGTTGTCGTTGTAGAAAGAGATGTGGGGCTCTAGCTGCAGCCATGACACACACTGTTTGTCTCTGAAGTTGTGGAACGTCAGTATAATGAATAAGAAATAAATATATGGTCACATATATATAGCGCTTTCCTACCTTAGAGGTACTCAAAACGAACCAGTCACCCATTCACACACCAGTGTACTGGGGGCGGGGAGGTTAAGTGTCTTGCCCAAGGACACAACGGCAGTATTCACATGAGGCAGCTGCAATCGCACTGCCAACCTGTGGGCCAGTGGATCTGACCGCTCTACCAGGATGTCAATGTCGGGAGAGGGATTCGAAACCAGATCAGAAGACGAGCACTCTACCGCCGACCTAAATAATAGGTCTATAATAGGTCTTGGATACTGGTTTTGGGGGCCGGTCTGGGAGCCAGAGAGCGATGTGCACGGTCAAGCTTTATTTTCACAGATTTGTTTTGAAGTTTTAGATATTCAGGGACCCAAGTCTCCATAAACCACATCTTTCCCTTCAGTGTTCTCTGGAAAACCGACAACACGCAGGTGACTCTGCGATTACGATTCTCCAGGTCGTCCACTTCCTCACTCAAGACACGTGCCTGGTTTGTAAACTCTGCTATTTTGGTTTGCAGGGCAGAGACCATGTCTTTCAAATCAGAGATTTCCTCTTTGGCCGCTGTGGCTCGGCTGTCCAGTTTGCCAGTCTTGGATTTAAAATCATGCATTTTCGCCAGGGCCGCATCTATCTTTGCATCTACTGCCTTTGTAATCCTGTCAGTTATCGCCACCATAATCACTGTGTCTATCTCGTTCCTTGTCTCCTCCAAGACTTAGCGTGGCAAGAGGCGGCGGTGATGGAGCTAGCTAGCTTAGGTGTTGCATTGCTAGCCCAGTTCTCTGTGCTATTCTCTAGACATAAGTGTCCAGTCTCATTATATGTCTGCTCCCACATAGAAAAATGTCATCTCCCCAGGTGAACTCGTAATAAAGACGGATAAATCCATCGGATTCGACCATAGCCCGACTAAGCTAGGCAGCCATCATCCCGGAATCAATTGTCTGTGCTTTTCAAATGCAAACTCTGTTTTTATTTGTTGAATGTCTCTTAAATGTGTAAATGTTTTTATGATTTGTGTGCTGTCATATGTTTTGCTTTGCCCCTGGTCACCCTTGAAAAAAAGGTCTCACTTTTACATGTCACATAAAGGTTAATAAATAAATATCTGCAGTCACTGAATCAATGGAAATGTGATGTGGTCTACTTTATTTGGCCTCCAGTTTGAACATTCTGATGACAGAGCATTCAAATTGGTCTATACCACATTTTACCCGTTTGTAGTAGAGTTAGAGCTGGCTGGGCAATAAATGGAGTAGACTCATTTTTGTCACATCTATGGCCAGCTTCTTAGCTTTTTCAAGTCTTTCTTGTGTATTTTCAGAAAAACACACAAACAAATGACCTACTTACTCTTTGGCAAACTTTTGTATGTAAATCTTGACCTTAATCTGTGTTTCTTTGTAAACCCTGACCAGTTGCCTGACTTGATGGAAGGCAATTCAAGCTGTATGTTTTTCTCCTGTGCCAAATCATTTTTGAAACCTGATTTTGTTCCTTTAACCTAGGCCATCCTGAACCAGCACTTCCGGAAGAACCACCCCGGCTGTGCCCCGCAGGAAGCCCAGAGCGCATCTCCGGAAACCACCATGGTGACCTCCAGAGGGGGCCCAGTGACGAGGCCTCACCCAGCCAGGAGGAGCCAGAAGGAGGCAATGGCAATGGAGGAGGAGGGGGCTATGGAGAGGGCCCCCAGGCCTCAGTGTCCACTACAGGGCCTGACTGAGCGTGCAGGGGCGGTGCAGGGATGAGACAGGGACACGAGGGGTGAAATCTCAGAGTTCAGACTGAGATTGAACCGCTTTAAAATACAAGAGATGTGTTACAAAAACCGGAGAACTCTAAATACCACAGACTTTTATTTTCCACCCACTGACACCTCTTGAAAATATATCTATACACATTACTTATGAATGTAAGTGTAAAAAAAGTAACACACCAAGAATGCTTGAAAAAGGCATCATTCCCAGTTGTGGAAAATACCCTCATCTTGTAATATTTGCTTGAAAAAGATATAGAAAATTCAACTAGAAATGTGGGTAACAAACAGGATCTGCTTTTGTGATTTCTAGTTCTAGTCTTGAAACGAGGGTTGCACAAAAGGAGTCATTCAGTGCTTCAGCACCACATCTGGGGGATGAAATACAACTGAACACGCATATCAGTAAGTTAACCAAATAGCAAAGTGTAATGTTCCTCTGTTAGGTCCATTTTAGTTTCAGCAGGTTCAACCTAACATTCAATGAAATGGAAATTGAAAAACAGCCAGACGTCCCATATAACTCCAAAGTTGAATTACACTTTGATGAAAGAAGTTCCTGTGTGTGCACTGCCCCTCCTGTAAGATGGTACCAAGGGGTTTTGTGCTCTGCATAAGACAAAAGCAGAGTATTGTGATCCTGTTTCTATGTGAGCTTGGTTCTCATGGGATCTTAGCTTGCGTTATCCACATACGGGACATTCTTGCATCAAAAGTCAACACTTTTTACATAGCATAACATGTTTCTATCCTCCATATTGGAATTCTACTTCCAGTTCTTGTAACACATCTGGATTTAAACCGCATCTACCTTCACAGACAAATTCAACAGTTTTAGAAGCTACAGACATGAAGAAAAAGTCCACACACTCCAACCTCATTCAAAACTTTTATATAAAAAAATATATATATATATTATTGACAGTACAAGTAATACACAGGTTCACAGTGCAGCGTTGCAACAGTCTGTCCGGTGGAAAACAAATTGCCAAATTTTTCAGTGCCACATTTCAAACATTTCTTTTTTTTTGCCTTGACAATCTACAGCTCGTGGCTTTATACCAGTGGCCCAGAAAGAGTTGAAAGTGTGCCATTGCGGCTTTTGGAGAAGGTTGTTTAGTTGCACAAATTGAGAAAATGGCGGTTCAAGTTTTGACCTGGTGTGACTGGGGTTTCTGTGGCGCAAAACATCTTCCCTGTGTGTAGAATAGAATGTAATTTAAGAACTAAAATTGTATAAAACTGCACTCGCTAAATAGACATTAGTTGCCAAGTGATAGTGGAGGAAGATTACCATGGTTACTTGCGTCCTTGAGTATTGTTACTTCATGATAAGATACAAAAATAATGTGACCCAAATAAGTACCAGTTTCAAGTAATGAGTCCAAGTTTTATTTATTAAGTCTGTTTTTGTTAGTGTTGATGTGATGAGCCAAAATAAAACCATTTACAATGTTACAAAAGTATGACAAATAGATATACTTTTCTTTCATCTTTCAATGATAGTGTGATAAAATAGTGTTATTAAGTGTCTAAAGTCTGAAAGAGCAGTCTGTCAACACTCTGTCAATGAGACGTCACCTTCAGATCTCCCGTTGTGAACCCCTTCCACTTTTGTACATAGTTGTAAAATGCAATATACACTTTTATTATAGAAGTTGTTATTGACTGTTAAACGTGTATGCATGTCTGATCCATCTAGCACGTAGTAAAATAACATAATATCGTGACAAATAAGATCTTAAATAAATCTTATCTATTGCAATTCTGACAATGTAATGTAAAAAGTGTGCACTTTAAATAAGTTTGACATAAACCAATGGTAGATAATAAAATATCATTATTAATAGAATTAATTTAGAAGTAGTAAAGCCATGCCTCTTTGGCCATTTTAGGCTGTGCCAAAGAATGATCTACTCACGTAAATTTGAATTTGTAAAATACATTGGTTACACAGTAATTAGTCTTGTCAAACCATTTTTAGATGCAGTTTTGTCGTGGCCTTAAATAATTGTAAAGTAGTTTTGGATTTGTTAAAAAATATAGATTGTTGTGTTTTATTTCGTTTATGGCGGCAGAAAATTAATTCACACCAATCCTAAAAGCAGACTTAATGCTAGTAGACTGTTTTGTGCCCTTTTTATTGCTTTGCATTCACAATCTACAATCTAATGTCAGCATTTCAGATGGAGAGCAGGGGCTTTATTTCTTTATTGATCGTAAGGCAATAGTTCAAATGTTCAAACTGAAATTTCACAAATGATGGTCCCCAATTTTGTGCATGGTTCTGCTTCATGTGGATTATTATTCCAGCAATTCTAAAGTTATTACCATATACAAGACCAAAACATTTTGATACTTGCAGCAGATTCCACCAAACTATTATCATTTAGCAATATTATATGAACACAACCTACTGTGAAGACTAAAAATGACACATTTCATAGTAAAGTTCTTGCCAAACCCCAGTCACACCAAATGGATCAGAGCAGGTTGAAAAATGTCTAAATCTGGTTGTTGTTTTCCAAGTGTTCCCCGTGGGCAGCCTGTTGACCACAGCAGGATAAGCTACAGCTCAGTTACCTCTCATCACTACGCAATACAGCTGCGTCACCAACAGGGGGCGCCACACAGTCTTCTCAGAAACTTTTTATACAATAAGCATGTCTCTTTATTCTTATTCTTTGTATTTGGGACACTTTTTTTTTTTTTTTTTTTTGCTCTGACAATGATTGAGAAACGTTTTAAGTGACAGAACTGACAAGACCGAATCGGACTCTGAAACAAGGTTACAACGCTTGTATTTTACAATATTCAGATTTTTTTTCCTCAGAATTACCTAAAATGTACAACACAACATTTAAAAGCTCCTAATTACGCCTATTTTGGATTTAATACGGCTCAAACAAGTTTAGCTGGCTAACAAGCTAGTTATTGCCTTGCTAATAGCATTCCAGTTGTACAGTATTTTCACACAAAACCATAAACCTCACTCTTTAAATATAAATATATTTATGTAAAAAAAATTTGCTTTTATTGGCAGGTTTTATTACCCATTTAAATATGTCAATACCTCAATGCTAACGCCACTTTAGCATTAGCATAGTGTTAAAAAAAAATGCAAGTAGTAGTATTAGCTTCTATTTCCTCTTCCCTCTAACCCTGATACGATAGCTGAATAAGAAGAATTAGTCACTATTCAAAGTTATTTGCTACTTGTATTGACAATACGTATATGACAATACTTTTACTGTATTC
>BJKM01001204.1:0-47410 GCA_015082035.1 Chaenogobius annularis
ACAAACATATCGTGTCGTTGATAAGAATATATATTCATCTCCAGGTTTGATGAAACAAGCTTTAAAATAAGTTTAAAACACTAGACACAATTCTTAAAATTAAAGACTGCTTGACATCCAGTCGAGAATATTCGCATTTCTTGTCTCAATTAGGAGGGCCGCTCTTGATGCCAACCAATAGAAACATGGGGCAGGGTTTTATCAGAGCGCTCGGGGAATGAACTCGTGAGGACCGGGATATGTGACTGGTAAATGGCGAACGCTACCAGCACGCAAAGGCGAAAATGTGTGGAGTATACAGAACGCGATAGATCTCTATGGCTGTAGCTATTAGTATAGTTATATGTATTAAGTATGTGTAGTATCTGGTATTAACATAGACAAACTGGATCTATAGACATCTGGACAATCCTCTAGAATAACCCTATATGTAGTGAAGAAGTATCATAAATGCTGTAATCTTTACGTGTCACACTTCAAGCGCACTCTCTCGCACATAGTGAAGTTGTACTATTTGAGGCAGGGTCAAAGGACTCCCCAAGTCTTGAATTGGAAGTCTTGTCGGTGTATTAATATATCAGGAATGAGTGTTTGGTATTGTAACAGTACCCGAAAATAAAGTGTCAACTTGTCGATACAAAAATTCAGTAAGATACATCGGGTCTAAAGTGGTTTCGAGAACAGTATTATCTGGATATGCGAGTGGTGTACTGTGAGCTAAGTTATTAACACACAGCGAACAACAAAATATTCACAAGACATCTGAATCACAATATCTCAGAAAAAAACTAATTAGGACTGTGATAACATACACACTGGGAGCCGCACAAAACCACTCGAAAGCACGTACGAGGAAAGGGTTCTTCCAAGACAGAAAACTCAAGGTGAGCTTGTTCACTGGCGGATATAGATAGTTACATATTGTCAGAAAACTGCGCTTCTAGATTCCTTTCTGCGGTCCCTAGTGTGAACAGTGTGCCTTGGGCGATCTAGTCTTCTGCAGAATTTCTTTAGTCTCTTAACTGGGCGGCTATTTGAAGATGTTCATAATCCGTGGTTGTGAATCGCCTCCGAAGACACAAGTGGTCTGGGCTGTGGGGATGATCTGTTATCGCGTGACTCCGAGGCCTGGTAGCGTTGGAGATGTCTTTGAAAGAAGACTCGTTAAATAGGATAACCAGCATTAGCTCGTTCTGAGATCATGAGATTCTAACAAATGGACATTTTTGTAATTGATCCTGGAATCTTTTATGTAGATATCGAGATGATTGAGGGAAGATAGAAAATCCGCTTAACGATAGTATGGGCGGAAGATGCAATAACCCCTGGATAAAACAAAAACTCTATTCACCAGTCTTACACGACTAGTTATATTGTGACGACTCATATATCTCAGTAAACGAGACTGCACAGCTAACGGAAAATAAGTTCAACATGAACACGAAAGAACACGAAAGTTCATTGGCTTCTCCATTCGTGTTTTTGCGATAGTTTCCTCAAATAGTACGCTTGGCTATTCCAAGTCTAGGCCCATCTATGGGTCGCCTGGTCCCAAGATTAGCTGCGCCGGCCATCAACTGGACTAATGACTACAGGCCTGGTGGCCGCTACGAGTGGGCTTACGTCTGTTATCATTAGGAATGTCCTTTGAACGCCTGGGTCCTGCCCACAGCCTCAAGAGTTCCTTCACCTCCTCTTCCTGCTACCCCCTGCAGTCGCCTATCAGGCCAACAGAGTCTGTGACCGAAGACCATCAAGCTCTGGTCACTTAGTTGATTTCAGTCATCGTCATCCTCACGCATACACTGGAGACTTTCCCTTTTTGTTTGACCCTTCGTGGATATCATTACTATAAAAGCAATTCTTAAACAGCGGACTCTAAAAGGATGCTATGTATCTATTTGTTGTTGAAGGACTATGTAAACGAAGATGCTGCGCCATATCAAACGACCCCATCCTCACCCCCTGCTCTGCTCTATGCAAATCATGGACTAGCTCTCTCCAGCCTTACCAAACAGTGCCTGAACTCCCCTGCAGGTGATCACCTGACTTCCTGACGGATTGAGGCATGCGTGCGTGCCGGGAAGAATTGTCTCAGACACTTTCGGTACTTCAGCACAGGTAGCTCTCACAGTGCTGTGTACTGTTCGTATTTTTTATGGCTCTGACTGAGTCACTGCTACTATACTACTAAGATACATCCTCTGAGCGACTGAGTATAGCTGAAGCGTGTGTTCAAAACGAGATAGCTCCTTCCAGCCACTGGCAAGAAAGAACCTGGTATACCGTAAAAACTCAATCAAGTTTGCGGGACGATCACTACAAAAATATACTCAGGATGCTCCTTACCATGTACGTGGACAAAAGTCTCATTGCCCTATCTCCAATGGTTAGAGGGTCCCTTCTTCCACTTTCCCATCCGTAGAATTTCTCGGCTACTGGCTGGGATGGGAGAAATTGCCAAGTAGTTTTATCTGCCTAGTGCCTAATGTCATGAGGGTAGTGGACCGGCTGTGTGTTCCGGGTGGCAGGCCGGTAGCTAATCTGGATTCAACGCCCAGAAGAACAGTGGAGATGATCGTTGGACGTTCAGGAAACCGCCACAGCCCCCCAGGCTCGCACCCTCGATCATGAAGACTCCCCCATCCCAATCGCGGTGGAACGTCCTTCCGCTTCCTGGACCACATTCCAAACCTGGTAACCTCAAGTTGGGAGCCCACCATCAGCCTCCCTCGATTCAAGAGCCAAGCAGAGGAATGTACTTTCTGCGGCAGCTGAGGAAAGCCAAGCTGCAGCTGCCGCAGAATGAATGGGTGCAGTTCTACGAAGCGGCGATGCATTGAGTCCAGCGCTCACCTCCGTTCCATCACCAGTGTGTACGCCTGGATTGCACCAGCCATGGGACCAAACAGGAGACTACAGTTGCGGCAATTAGTGCGCTCTTGTATCCTGCTGAAGAAGTGATCGCCTGAACCTTGCCATCTCTGCAGGACATGTACGTCCCAGGCTCTGGGGACGAGCATGGTCGGAGTCACAGCTGACCCTTTCTAAATAGCCTACCCCTGGACAGCTGGTCTCCTGTTTTGAACCATCCCTCTCAAGGCAGGAGCTACGGTCCCCATCCGTGAACCGAGAGACCTTTCCCGCCACAAGAATAGTTTCTTCCTAGGCTGTCGTTGGACTCATGAACACTTTGAAAAACACCTGATACTTAGAACTGCAATATAATTCATCATTTCACTGTCACTGTATACTGCACTCATATACTTTAACATATACTGTAAAACGTTCGTGTACCATTCAAGAATGCCTCATTTTTTATTTTTATTGTAACTAGTAATTATTAAAATTGTTTCCCTAGTGCATGCCCTTTCTTTGATTGATGATATGTTTATATTACTTATTATACAGTGTTTTATGTTGCACTTAAGGCCGAGCAGAGTTCCTAACGTTTTCGAATTTATGAATTCATTTGACAATGCAATAAACTCTTTCTGTGATTCTTATAACTTTATTATATTATATATAGTATATAAAGTATATTATAAATATATAATTTATAACTTAGAATTTATTAAATCTTCAACCACCAATGAAAACTCATCCGCTCTGGATAATCTCAAAAACAAGTGGTTCTCAGAACGATAGACCGGGCGTACTCCTGAAGGACTTCACAGCTGTCAGGGAATTCGCAGAAGATTCTGGTTTGGTCTCGAGTCTGGTGATTGATTAAAATAACAATGAAATAAATATTAATTAAAAACAACACTTAAATCAGAGACAGTTTACCGATGAATCACAAATGATTCACTCATAACTTAAATATGAATTGAGAGTACACCTAGAAAACCCATGAGAATACGAGGAGCCTCAACATTCCCCAATATGAACGCTGAATCAGATCGATTGGAACTTCTATATCAACTGCAGCCCACACCTACATCAGTTCTGTTTGACGTGTGGATTTTACTTTTACTTGTTCGCATGTTTTTATTTTTAATGTCATATAATGCCTTATTTTAACTGTTTTATTTAAAAAAGATGCCTAAGATAAAAACTTGTAATATCATTTTTACATTTGTCGCGAAGTAAACTACGTCTGATGATCTGTAAAGTATTCTTTTCTGTCCTCTTCAACATGCAGCGTCTCTTCACTCACATTTACTGAAGATGGTTTTGTGTTTTGAGGTGAAGTTATGTGGTAATGTGCAACTCACTTCCAGATCCTTATAATAAAAGCCAGTGCTTTAAATAACTTCCCTCCCCTGACCCGACACGCTAAAACGTGTGGATGGGGTTGAGCGCTCCGAATGATCCAGGAGCTATGTGTATCGGGGGCTTCAAAGCCCGCTGGTAGGTCTCCCCAAGGCAAACAGGTCCTGGGTGACGTGGTCCAGTACAAAGCTCTGGTTGAACAAAGTCCCCAATATCTCAGGAAAAAAAAAACAAAGGTCCATTACTGTTCGCCCGGATGCATTACCGGCCCACCACTAGGCCTATGGCCTGGTCATGATGGCGTCGACTCGGCCAAGTCGCCTGGGGCCCGGGGCCTTTCCCGCACGGGCCCGGCCGGTGTGTCCATACCCAAACGAGTGACAGTGGGGGCCGTCTCAGGCCGTGACTAGATGTTCGCTTATTTGTAAAGGCAGCCATCTTTTAGTCGCAGCATGGATAGTCTTGTCAGAAGGAGGTGCTGGTTGCACGCAAGATGGGAATCAGTGGGGGAGATAAAGCTTCACAGACACTGACTGAAACGTGCATTGTATTATAGGCGTGCCTTTTCAGCACAAATCACCCAAAAAATCGTATACTTTAACCTCGTTGGCGAGCATTTTGTTTCTGGGGTGAGACTAAGCCCGTTCCGTTCGAATACCAGATGGAATAGAAGTACTTAAATAATAGTGGAGATCATGTGACGGCTCCTACCCTTCTTCTAGCCTACTGATTTTGGTGAGGAATAAGAATGCACTGAGCTTGTGTCGAGAAAAAAAGTGAATATGACACATTTGTTCGTTGATCCCGAACATTAGGACTGGGATGAAATAAGTCCCAGAGTAGAGTGCAAAATTTCTCGTCCGGAGAACCTCCAGAACGCACAGTTTAAAGTGGCTGGAGTACTGTAAGGAGCTCCATAAGGTCTACTTCTTTATTGCAATGAGAGTTTGATTCAGAACTATCCCTAGTTCTTTCTCTTATGTGATTTGACTCTTAATTTGCCGGGTGTATTTTACGAGACGGCCCTATGAGGAGAACCTATTGTGAGGACGTCGGGACTTCCGATCAATATGATCTAAGCATCCAAGCTAAGGCCTTACAGTAAGCGCGCGCACATGGAGATGCAAATTCTGGGAAGAATCTACTTCCATGATTGTTAAGTTCACGCGATGATTTGTTCGTCCACTAATAAAACGGGTTTTTTTCCTTTCCGTGTGACTGTGTTCTTGTGGATACGAGAGTTGTTCTTCTGAGCTGAGTTGGTGGTCTTCACCAGTGGACCCTGATGTCATCATGATTGAGTAGGGGCGGCCTTTAACACTCACTCTAAGGCCAAACGCTGGGTTGTACCGAACCTCCTGAGGGCCAGCACATCCTGCTGAAGATGCCTCACAGACATCATCGTGGAGTATCTGATAGAGCACGGTGGCGGCCGGGGGCCTACGCGCAGGTAAACGGACCAGAGGAACACATAATCTGGTATATCTTTGGGGTGGTGAGTATAACAAAAGACAAAACGGATCAAGTCGGAGACCTTACATCGATTTAAGGAATATGTTCCCAGCTATGAGGTTAGGAGTAGATACTGGGAGGAACAAAGTCGACTGAGCTTTTAAATTCACAGTACCGAGAAATGGACCGTCATGAATAGGGACACCATATTCACTCATACGGCCTTCTTAATTATTAACAATCATTCAGGTGAGGACTGTGGATTTTTCATTTTTTTTTTATTAAGTAAACGGTTTTCTTTAAATCTCTGCCTTTTATATCCTAGTGTATCATCAGATGCTTTTCACTTATCTCGAACACGTCCTTTGCTTTATAAAAAAAATAATAATTTAGATTGGTTGAAATATATGACAGTTTCTTGGACTAGTTGAGAGAGGGGTGATATTTGGGAGTTTAAAAATTGTATTATTTGTTTTCAATATCTTTGAAGTTTTATTATGGACCTTCTTGTAATAAACTAAGATCCTTAAGGTCCAAGTATAATCTTTTCAATTGTGGCCTCAGCTCTGATTCATCCAAAGGCTAAGCTTAATGTATGGGATTTCTAGTTATTTTCTGTCAATAATCTCTGAGGAGACATTACCAGATTTATGGTTTGCAATTGAAGAAGATAATACATCTAGTGTAAGGTATGCACAATTATGCACAACCGTGCAGTGGAATGGCTTAGCACTGGATGTCATGACCTACAGTGCACGATCGCTGTTCATCTAAGGTTTGTATATCCCGCATAGTATCACTCCTAGGCTCATGAAATAATGTGGAGCAAATCACCTTGGCATAGGTCAATGGTATCTGCAATAACTTTTAGATATTGTAACGATAAGTCATTTGGTACCATCGCGCGCACGCTCGGATTACTTTGACAACCGTACTTAGAGATAATAGTTGCATCCCTTGTGTTTGTCAGGAGAGCTACGATGGCGAGGTGCTGTGAGCCTGACTGCAAGCCGTATATCTGGGCCCAGTTCAGTTCCAAACAAGACTTTCCCTGTTCGCCTGGTTTAACGTCTCGTAGGGAAACTCCGCTGGCGGCGGAGCGAAAGGCACGAAGGCAACAGTTGGGAGACAAGACCCTCAAAGCCCAGAAAGACGCGCCCATAGGGTAGTAGTGGGTCGTACTGGCTGTGAGAGACGTTCCTTCTTGGAGCGCGGAACAAGCCACATCTGATTTCAGCAAAGAGAGTTCTCAGCATATACTTGAGTCTATCCTTTGTGTCGTTATGGAGATTAGTTACAAATGTTCGTGTTCACGGTACAAATCCCGGGGGAGCCTAGTGTGATCAAGTTCTCGGAGAGATCTCATGCGCATGGTAACAATTTGTTATCAAGAACCGGACTATCCCATCGTATAAATGTCAATCTAAATCAATATAAAGGCGGCCACTTAATAAAATGTAAAAAGTGATAACTTCGAATGCTGTAATTGATCAGCAAGGTATCAGGATTGCCATGCGCAAGGGTAGGGCAACAGTCCAGGATAATTAAGCTCCTGGATGAGTAAGGAAAGTAGTAACAAATTATGATTTTTGTGTAAAAAATAACCATTATGGTACTTCTGTCACCCGCTCACGGTAAGTAGAGAGGAAAGTCTTATCACGGACGCGTCATTTTGATATTTGGTAATATGACTTCGAATAAGAACGGGAGAACCGTTCGCACAGGTGATATGTAATAGCAAGGCAACTCAAGAGGGCAATTAGCTGTATAGCTTCGTGCATCGGCACCTCGGCCACGCCGCGCCAGGAAGTAAGGCACCCACATACCTTATATATATATACTATATATATACTAGGTATATTAGGGGAGTAAGTTTCGGGTAGAGGTCCCTATGAGAGAGGAACTATAATCGGTTGTGAGGGATTCCCGTTAACATGCAGTGGTTTAGGTTCAGATTCCTGTTCGGTGGAGGCACGGTGATATAATATTCTGTGTGAAACATGCCAATTTTAAGAGCCAGGTTAATATGTACTGGTCAAAGAGTGGCCCCAGTTCTTAGATTCTCAGGAGGTCCTAATAAAGTTAATGGTTATCACGCTGCGAGAACTGTTATCTTGCACGTAGTAACAAGACCGGATCATTATTTCCACACCCAGACAGCCGCATCACAGGAAGTGAGCGTAACAGCAGTGTTTAGGCACGACAACACCGTTACTAACCGGTGTGGGCGGGGTGGAACCTGCTGACCGAGCCGTTCTGGACCCTCTATGGGGGATGGGATTGGCGTCGGTGTACAGATCGAAATAAGGAATGCTGATGTCCCACGTTTTTTGGGTAAGTCGGACCTCTATTGAAAATTTCCCACTAGTCATATCCGGTCTTTTCCTGGAACCAGAGAAGTAACAGTGAAGTAGACTAGAAACCGGAGTTCGGAAAAAGTGGCGTTTAATGAAAGAATCACAATGTGCATTACAGAACGCCCCAAATCCCTTGGTGTCATCGTAAGTTCTCAGCTTGGACCGCAGTGTTTCGGTAGTGTTGGCAAAGCGTTGAACGTTGTGTTCCCCTTATGTATTGAATTGATCGGGAATGATGCGACTTAGAGATCGAAGCACGATCCGAGAACGTAAACCTAGAATTATACAGAAGTCGCCGAGTAAGCTGATTGCGAGACAATCAGGCAACGCTGGTCATTATACGCATGATTAAATCTAGTCTTCCTCAGTTCTTTGACTAATTGTCTATTCGGGCGAATGGGCTGGTGTGCCTGAGTTGCTGCCAACGCGTTTGTGGATGCCTTTACCCATTTTTAAGAGAACCCCTCATGACCCCGAGTCGGGGATGAACTTACTTCCTCCTTACAAATTGCAATTTAGACCAGGCTCGCTTTGTGGCCTCTTATGCAATGCACATATGAGGAGCGTAGAAATGTATATTGGGGTACACGTTGGTTCCTAAGTTGTGAGATGGTTTCAAAAAGAGAATAAATCAGCACCCGGAGATGTGGTATTACTGTCAACTAACAGATACCTGGTGGGAAGACGTGGATCACAGCACTGCAGCTCAACTAGTCCCTCTCACTGTGGTTAGAGCGGTTGTATATTCCACTCGTATGTTGGAGGAGTTGAACATTGGACCCGCCAGGCAATGAAAACAATGCTCCACGAAACCTGAGGTCTAAGGTAGCGAGTTCTGGAATAAATAGCCGTCAGGAAACTCCCAAAAGCTGGATGAGATCAGTCGATAGAGCAGGTTGTTGAAGATGCGGTGAAACCCTGCGCATCTAGTTTAACGATCCAACAACTGCTAATGTGGGAGCCTCTGAAGCGAGACTCTCATAGAGATCAAATATACTCTCACCATGGGATGCTATCGGGTGAGTGTTCACATGGGGAGTTGTGCTCTCACAGCTACCTACTCATTACCCTGAGTCTTTTCTCAATGTGCTAGATTTTCGGATAAGGTATTCCAGAGCCCACTTTCTGGGGCGGCCTCTGGTTCCCTTGCTTTTTTAAAGTTCACGCGCAAAGGGGGAGTGGGCGCTCTTGGGGTGCTGCGGGAGTACAGGGTCCCCGGTAGCGCCTCTTGCTCAGGGTCTGTCCGCGCTATGATCTCTTACTAGGGAATACTGCAGGCCCGCCAACATGGAGTCTGGGTAAACAGCACATTGGTGAGTGCGGCTAGCTTCAAAGATCACCTACCCTCTGGGCCCAAGTGCCGGGCTAGGTTAGGGAATATTTGTGGTCTCACTCAGGGGCAGCTTCCCTTTGGCACCGTCAGATGGTTTTCTTGGTTGCGATGTGACCACTACTGGTGGGTTTTTAAGTGCGTACGAACATCGGCTAAAACAATTTTTGGGTCTCCTATGGCGGAGAGGTCAGCAGGCAGTCCGGGGTCCGGAGGGGCCGCGGTTTAAAGCGCCGACCCCACTCGGGATCCTCATCTCTGCTGTTTGCAGACCCTGAATGTGTTGTCACGTGATGCTCCAGTGAAACCTGGACGCATATCGGCAACTCCATTGCCTCCTGGGACGGTTTTTCGCCAGCACCGGAGAGTGCTGAAGCAGCTGACAGGATGAAGAATCAGCAAGCCCTAACCACAACACACTCCACGGCCATCAGGATTCTATCCTATAAAGGACACTCTTCAAACGTGCGCCTTTAAATCATGTATGCTATGGCACACATCATCCGAGGTGGGAAGGTGTGTGAGCGCGCCTTTTTAAGTTGCTCGATCGAGTTTTTTTACCTTTTTCACTGGTGGATGGAGTGTCTCTTCAAGTAGCAGTTTTTATTTCTACAAGTGGTAGCTCTTCCATTGTTTACGGCTAATTTTTGTTGATATAGGAAGCCGAGATGGACTGCTTAGTAAGAGATTTTTGTACTCATAGGCGGATCGGGATGGTGGATCATGGCTTTGGTCGATCCTGCAGTGTGATTTACGCCTGGGCGCTGCTTGACAATTCTCTTGTCTGGCATTGTGTTAGGATACCGTTGGTTTGGTCGAAGAGGAGCTAAGTTTACGTAAAGATTCAATGCTAGCGTCGTACGGATCTTATCTCTAGTGTTTCAATGTTTGAATATTGTATAATCTAAGACGCTTTCTATTAATTTTGCTTTTATTGGCTCCAGACAGCCCTTTATAGTTGTGGTTTGAAAAATTTGTAGACAATTCGAGCTAATGGTACAGATTGAAATGCTGGCTGGCGGAGCTTTACATAGCGTGTTGTGTTGATATTGTAAATCCGGATAGACCTGTAGTATTATTCTCTTCTCACTAGAGGATAAGCTGGCCGGGCGCTCTACATTATGAGTGTATTTATCCCGGAAGAATGGGTAGCATTTCACTCATCAATCATGTGAGGTATACTCTAAGTAGAGCCGCTCTCCTGCTCTCCACAGGTCAGGATGTATGTAGCGCTATCTTGCTGTGTGAGACAATCTTGATGTACATTAGCCTGTTTTAATCTTCCTGGAGTCTCAACCTATTGGTGTATGCGTACTCTGCCTCTAGGCTTGTGTTAAGATGTCTTTTCTGGTGCAGTCCTCATTTCTTAGGAATGTAGCTTGATTACCGCGCGGGAGGGTATGTTCACTCCGGTGGAATGACCTTCGAGGACACTGACTTAAAAGGTACTTAACTAAGGAGTTCACCTTTATCTTCCTTCGGCACCTTGGGAACGCCTCGGGATCCCCCCGTAGTGACTGTTGGTAGGTATAAGAAATGGATAGTAAGACATTCTAACTTGGGTAGATCTCCCTTGCTTAGTCAGAACTAGAGTGCCTGGCCAATTCCTACCCAATAGACCTTCGAAGGTGTTAGCGCTTGTGTGACCCAAGGTGATAAAAGTTCTTCAGAGTATAGAGAAGATGGAGGCAATATTTGATGGATGGTGTTCCCTATAAGAATGTCATATTCTAGATGAAGGCTCAAAGTAATGTCATTCTCACTGTCACATTAATTGCTGAGAACAGACTGTGCTCCATTGTAAAAAAGAACTAAATAATGTAACATGGATGCTGATTGGCCCATTCGTCTATCTATTTCATGCTTTAACAGCAGTGACCTTCCCGTAGCGCACTTTTGCAAAGTTTATTTCAGTGTGGCCCATAGTGCAGGTACAACGCACTCCTATGGTGTTGATCGATTATGCGCCTGACATAATAGTATGTGAGCTTCCAAATGCCCAATTGGATCTATTAAAGGAATGACACGGCTAGTCAGACTTTATCAAAAGGACCGACAAATTAGTGTCTATTTTGTAGGGCTGAGAGGTGATCTTCTGACGCTGTCTCATAACATCGTACTAAGTTTAATTGTCTATCGATATTGCGCAATGGGAATTATGGAACCTACCGAGGTGCACATATACATTGCTCTAGCGACTCAGAACACCATACCTAACTTTAACAAATGCAACCAAGGTTCCAGATCATGAAAAGTCAGAAGTTAGTATGGCTTTTGCTAGCACAAGCTGGTGTTGTTATTACATATCGCTCTGCACCCTAAATCGGATATAGGGTTACCAGGAACAGATTGAGATACAGGTCTCTTGTCTAAGGTTGATTAATCGGCATTGAGGCTGGATCTACCACGCCAAGTTGTAATGAAAATGTAACCATGCCGAGTGTGCCTCACCTCACCTAAGTTCACCTATTAACAACCCACTTCTCGGCGCTTCCAAATATTATCTGGTTTGAGCTACTCTTTTAGGATGATGCTGCAACAGTTAGGCTTTGGTACACATGATCATTAATGCTTATCAGAATTATCTCTCCACTGGCATACGTGTCGAGATTGGAGGCATACTCAGCACTGGATAAACCATTCCACTGGAAACCCTCGATGAGGAAGCGTTAGTTTAACCCCTCAAACTAGTGGAATCGGGTAACAGGGAGTGAGTCAAACTTCGGTGTGCTCTCTCAGACTCCATTACTATGTGCTTCTACGGTAGTTTAGCAGAGAATTCATAAAAGACAACCCACCTTGGATGACCCAGTTAATTTATATCTTTAGACTTCGCAGACCCTGAATAGACACATACTCGACAGAGTCCATTCGTAGACTACGGGAATGCATATGATAACCATAACCATAACACTGGATAATCTGCTATTATTACCTGAGCCAGATCAATGGGTCTTTTGCCAAATCCCACATATTAAGATGTACAACCGTTAATAAAGCGAGCCTTCAAGCCTGTCAGCAAATCTCACTGTGATAGAGTCGAAGGAAACCCATTCGGAGTCGAGTATGTAACACATACGAGCTGCTTCATATTACACCAGACGAGGCAGCACCACAGCTAATGTAAGCACACAGAGTGTAATCAAAAAGAAAGCAATTGTATCAAAAGACAGCCTATTTTCACATTCCGGTAATAAGAGCGCCACAACTACAGAAAATTGCCATACATATGAGTCGTATTGCAATAGAGAACTTAAATTACATACCCAAAGGAAGCTTTTAAATACTGGTTCAAAAGGCAGCAGGCAAAGATTTACTACAAAGGTACACCACAGGAACGCCAAAAAAGAAGCAGTCACCATTCACTACGATCGCTCTCCTCACTAACAGTTGGACTATGCTCCCGAGTCACGTTACATCACAATAGCCTCCCTGATTTTATTAGAGTCTGAACCGAAACTCTAAATTTCAAAACTCCACCCTACACCCCTGCTCGTTGGCAACGTACTTAGACAGCCAAGTAGCAATGACATGAGGCCCTTGAAAAGTAAATCATCACTACCACGACGCCTCAAAGAGGCTATAGTACCTTATCATTTCGTAGTACCGTGCTCCACCACAGCGAAGCACTAACTTGCTTGCTGCGCTTATGGCCGGTTAAAAAAAGATTCGCTCCAATGAGGTACTCACCAAACACTGAGACACTAGAGAGGTTTATGGCCTATAGAAAAAGCTGCCTGTTACTGTAGCGCCTACTATTCAATGTCCTAGTGCTCTGTGGTGGACTCCGGAGGCATCCTCTTTTGTCACCCATTGGCATTCGTTCAAAAATGACAACCGTACCTACGGAAGCAACGAGAACACCAACAGGTAAACATCAAACTGTGTGAGCTTTTGCATTGTGTCTAGCTGGTTGGTTACATCTTTGTTGACTATGACAATGGAGGGCTTAAAACGCTCCTCTGTGATCAGAGTGCGTGATTGTAGCAGCAAAGGGAGAAGGTTGAATCCGAGTGTCAGGAGACAAGGGCCGGACTGAGAGAGATGTATGTGGTAACTTAAGCGGTAAGGGCTGGTCACCAAGGGTTGTGCCAGGGCGGTTAGGGTCCGGGACCGGTGGACTGGGCTGGTCTCACAGGTGGAGGCTGTCTTCTTGAGAGGAGAGAAGAATAGTACTATCGAGAATTAGGTGGAACGCTTATTCAGCTATGGAAACTACCACGTATACTTTCGTTTCTTCGGGTTACTCTACCTTCGCAAAAGCAAAGTATCTATAACAATTCATAGCCAGTAAAAGTTTAACGAAAGCAAATGAATAGGCAAATATTAATGAATTCATAATTGTCTGGATTATCCCCTTCTTTATTTTGTCTAAATGAACAAATTTGGAAAAGCACTTTTACTCCCATCGTGGAGCTCGAGAGCATATGTTGGAACACAAAAATGTATCCGTGTAGAGTTGTAAAGAAGTTGCCAATATTTATATTATCCATCAGTAATCCTATGGCTGCTGTTAGGTCAGCCTAAAAACAGGGATAAGAAAATACAATAAGCAATGACTATGTCTCTGGTCTGTTTTGTTTATGTGCTTCTGCCTTGAAGTTATAGAATAAAAACATTAAAAATAAATCGGAGTGATCTGATGTTTTAAGTCAGATATACTCCTCATATCCACTTGGCTGGGACAGAAACTGGTCCTCGGAAGCCCTCCCGGGTAGAAGACGAGAATTCTTCCGATCACCATCTACCCACACTGGATGTCCATGACAAATATTCCAATTAATGAATTTGCTATAGGTTATCGTAAACTTTATTGGAAAACACATACAAAACCACCCGGGAGAAAAAAAAAACAGCCTTGCTACTCGGGAGAGCACAATAAGTGGATTTCCTTCCAAGACCTCCTGATGGATCAGCTAGTGCGCGGAGATGCCCGTTCCTGGGTGTCACGTGCTCCGCAACTGTATGCCTCACATGAGGAGCGGTCCGCCTGTCCTCGAGGGAGTGCGATCTCTCCTTTCACTGTGGGACTCCTTACAGGTCTTTACTAACATAACTATTTTCAAAATCTAATGCATCAGAGAAGAACGAGAGTCTGGAGATTTTCTGGCAATAATGCGCTATACTTTAACACACCAAAAGACGATGAGTCCTTGGAGGGGTCACTCCAATGGGAGCACCATGGGGGAGGGAGCTGGCTGTGGTGGGAAACCATCCTGGCTAGAGGGACATCACGGAAACGGCCTGGGACTATTTCCAGAAGTTCCTATTGCGAAAGAGCTTGCATCGTGAGGTCAGTATATTTTGGTTATAATCGAACTTCACAAATTTAGTATCTTAACCTCCTCCGAGGCAAACCCACTACGTTTTCCAAATAATTACTGGGTATAGTGATTTGTGGGAGCGTTACCCGCTGTACGAATATTGAAAAATATCTTAAATATGAAGGATATTATCTAGAAATATAATATATTGAATTTGGAAATTGAATTGATACGTTTTGTTTCAGAATTATGTTTATTATAAACCAATTAGAAAATATACACGATGTAAACGATGTTATCCACAAACTACATAATTCAAAACTTGGATTTTAGAACTTAAATGACTGACAATAACAGGTAAACCCTTATGACTAAAAAAATGAACTTCTAAGATGACCACTTTTTCCAGAGCAATGTTTTCCACCCAGAATTAAACTATATTGGGCTTTTTTATGCCAGAAATAAATAATAGAGCAAAAATATATTGGATCTTTAAATAACCGCTGTAGCATTTCAGGATTTGCTACATTTTGTAGAAATATACTATATAAACATATTTTAGGAGATTATTAGAAAATAGTACTATAGGAATGATTCACATTGAGGACTAATGTAAATAAGGCACTTATATTATTGGATGGTGGGGAAAACGTTTAAGGCAAATTTACTGATTATAATAACTTGGTAGAGAAAAAAATGCAGTAACGTACAATGAATACCTACGTACAAAACACTACCAGAGGACTAGGAACACCTAAGTCTAGATCGAGTGCCACATTATCAGAGTTAGAGAGACGTAATGTTCCCACCTTGTCCGGTTGTGATAGGGCTGCAAAACAGCAAAACGGTGAGTCGTGAAGGATGGCACGCAATGGCGGCTGGTCTCGGTCATTTGCCTTTCTCGATCGGGCTGGCAGGGAGACCATAGAGTGCTACCTCTCATCTTCACTCCTTTGGCATGCGGACTTGTGTGGGTATAGAGTGCTGCGAGTTTTATCTCGATGTCTTCATGTGAGCCATGTCCAGAATGCAGGTCGTGGGAGTGTTGGTGTCCTAAATACTCTCTGGGACGTCTACTGAGAAAGCGATTGAGCCGAAGTAAGATGAAGATGCGAAGACCCCTCCCATAACCACCTCTTATTAATCTGACCTACTGCCTAACAGAAATATACACATAAATGAGTGAGTGGCATTTTTGGCATATGGACATTGACCTGGTTCCCACCCGGACTCCCCTGGCCCAATGGACCGGTCACTAGGGAGGCTAAGCATTATACTGGGACAGGACAATTAAGCATATGCCGAAGAAGCCGTCTCCCCAGAATTCCAGAACGGAGGCTAGTGGAGGCGCGGGCCCACTGCGCGGCGGTCCCTCCTTTCCCAGGCTGCGAACCACCACAAGTGAGTTATTATCGTGTCAGAACATTAAGCAGCAATGTGTTCTGCTACATCCCACGTCCTGCTCTCTGTCCTCGATGTGCTTGGAGGTGAACAGGAAGGCGGCTTCTCCTACTTGACTCTCTCGCTGTTTTAGTGGAACCTCGACATCTTGGTTACTATTCCCTGTGGTTGGGACTGGTCGCTAATATTCGGCAGAACACAGCATACATTGGTTATACTGGGGAATTCAAATCGAAGTAATTGTATCGGTTAAAAAAAGTCATATATACAGAGGTCAGGTTAGCGGATTTTGTAATGGAGCACCCAATGGACATTTTAGCGTCAAAAGTCTTAAGTGTTATGGTAAAAATAATTGTTGTTTCAGCCCAGTATCAAAAGACAGGTCCTCAAGCAACGAATTTGCGGCATATCAGCCTGTTTTTTATTCTGTCATTCCAGAAGTTGTTTTTGCGTTTATGGTCGATCTGTTCCTAACTGTGAATTTTTACCACTAGTATTCCAGAACCCACACAGAACTGAGACTTTTTCATCAAAACACATTACTGATAATCACAGTGCAATAAATATGTTCTATTGTTCGTAAAGCCAACATCTTACTATGTTAAAACTTTCACGAAATCTCAGGGCAATTCTGCCAAATTTAAGAAAACCGTTAAATCCTTATAGCAAAATTCTACTCCCTCTTATACCAAATAAATGATTAACAGTCTATGATATATAACAGATGTTATGTGATGCGTTTTCAGCACTTTGCGGACCTCGAGAAATATCTTTGGATTGCTGGCTGCTCTCTGGTGTTGTTGCCAAATACGTGAGAATAGACCTGATGATCAAGTTTTTTCCCTTAGCCTTTACACTGTATGAAGTATTAAATATAGTTGCTCCTATTGATCCAATAAAAGTCACTGGAACGGACACCCTTGAACCTAGGTTATTTTGTTACACTCATCCCACGCCACTAATAAGAATTGTTTGACTCATGTTTTTAATCTCAAATTCAAATTGAATAGTATCCATTACTTTGGAAACTGCTTTTGTTCTCCCTTTGCACAAAGGAGGCCAGAAAATATATATGCATCATCTACAGCAACAGTGGCAAAAAACCTCTAAACGTCGTTTATTCATTCAGCTCTAAGGTTATTTACAGTGAGAGAAGGATACAGAACTTACCACTGTGAATTAATATTTAAATAGAAGTGTGATAATTGGATGCACGAAGAGAGCACACTGCCTTTTGTTTGTGTAGAAAGGCATTTTGCCTGATTATTGATCAAGTTTATTGCACATCAAACATCAGGTATTCACAGTTTTGAGGTCTCAGGAATTTTTTTCTTACAATCATCGTTTTAACACAGAGACAGGAAAAGGCTTTCAGCAACTTTGCTCCCTCCAGGTGGAACAAACCAGACAGACTTTTTGACTTAAATCATTTTATGCTTTTAATGATTTAAAGCATGGTCAAGGACCACCCGCAGTGCCGATGCATCACTGTTTTATTAATTTTGATTCATCTTGTGTATAAATATTATATAAATATGTTTTATGTATTGGTAAATTTTATTGATTTTTATTTGTGTTTGTATCCTGTGTTGTTTGTTATTTTTTGTGTGTTGTGTTTTTTAACAGGGTACCCATATAAAAAGAAGAACTTTTCTCATTGGGGGTTTCCCTGTATAAATAAAATAAAACTAAATAATGAAATAACACACGATGTGACTCACGGCTCTGTCCTGAAGGTCATTGGTTCCTCCTTAGACATGTGACTCCCTGAGGGACCACAGCTGGGACAGGTTCAAGACCGAGGATGTTTCTGGTGGATCCTGGTAAAGACAAACATTACAGATCAAATGGAAAGATTCAAGAGCATTTGACTTTGACTGAACTCCAGTTTCTCTAAAACACTCCTATAAACACACATCAATAATCACATCTAATGATGAGTCTGACTTCCTGTGATCATGTTTTTTAAGAAGTTCAATATTTCGTCAATGGAGGTTTCACTTGTCACTTTTTCCTTGCTGGTGGTGGGAGGTACTCGCGTCCTCTCTGTGCTCTCTCTGATCAATGCTCAGTCAGAGTCCTACAGAATGACATCAACACTGTTTAAACCGCCCACTTCACACATGGTTTCCTTTATTTCCATCTGAAATAGCAATTACATATATAAACAACAAACACACAGTCTAAAATAAGTGTGTACTATTTCTTTTGTTCTGGTTGCACATGTGCGCTGATCTGTCACATCAAACTAAAGCACAAACAAATGAACAGGTTGTTTCTTGTCCTTCTATTAGAAATAACACACAGGACATGAGCCATCAGCCTGTTTTGTGCAGTCTCAGTTAGTCCAAGTGTTTTCATCATGGAGCCTCAAGAAAACACATTCACATCAAACTGGAAACATACGAGATTCAAATGAAACTCAAACCAAACCAGCCACAAATTCACTGGGAACCAAAAGGACCAAAACAGGAACATTGATTTGAGCTGCATTTATTTGGGTTTAGAGGAAGTGACAGCAGCAAAGTCCTACACTGCCCCCTACAGACACAAGTCAGGTTCTACAGGGAAATGATAAACAGCAACAACTGGTAAAAGTCCTTGACAAGGTTGTTTACCAACAGCTCACTGATTTCCTCTTAATAAACAACTAATTTGATGTTTTCAGGTTTTAGACCTCATCACAGCACTGAGACTGCTGTTGTCACGGTGACAAATGACATCCACCTGAACACTGACGAGGGAAAGCCTCAGTCACATACTCACATATTTCTGACCAACAGGACAGTCCCAGGACACGTGACAGTGGTTTGCCTCCTGGTGGCGTTGTTTCTCCAACAGTTGCATTTCCTTGTGAATAATGAGCACTTTGACCTGGAGTTATGAAGAAATATGACTCACTCTTCCTCTGTCAAAACAAGATGACCTTCTCTTTTCCCATTTGTTTTTAATAATATTTGTCCGGATTAGAAATGCATTGATATAATTTAGATATGTATCTGGAAAGTTCTGCTTTATAAGCCTTGATAAACATCTCAGAGGGTTTTAATGACCATGACTTTGTTATTTTCTTGGTTATAATAACTCCTTAGTTTGTAAAAACCTATAAAAGTCCTGTTTCTCCAAGTCAAAGGATTTTTTTCAGCATCTCAAAGCTTTTCATGTGATTCTCTTTTACAATCTGGTGAAAAACCTTTGGACTTTTTGTAATCCAGACCCTGAGTCTCAGGTCAGTTCTATTTGGTCCAAAACCTTGGTCTGAAGCCGACCAGTTTAAGATTTGAACATTTTTGTTTAGTTTGTATGTTTTGATCAGCTCCTTCCATGTCGTAAGCACAGATTTGACCCAGGGATTCTTCACTTCCTCCAAATGACTCAAGTGTCTGTCATCTGCCAGTAAGGCCTGCACAGGAACCCCCGGCACAACATTACTCTCAATATTTTTCCACTGAGCTTCATATTCTGGGTCACACCAGCAACGCTCTGATTGGAGCTGAAATAATCAGAATCAGAATCAGAATCAGAATCAGAAAGAGTTTATTGCCATTGTCAATGAACAAAATTCAAAAACATAGGAACTTGTCTCGGCATTAAGGTGCAACATAAAACACTGAGCAATAATAAAACAACATATATTCAATCAAAAAAGGGCATGCATTAAGAAGCAATTTAAAATTACTATACAATAAAGTCATTTAAACCCCGCCTCCTTTTTCTTTTGATAATTGTAGAGTTTAAATCAGATTTGAGGTTTCTCTCCTCGCCACACAAATCTTCAAATTGTTTCATTCCACTCATCAAACAGCGGGTTCGAGAAAGAGATCGGGAGAGTCTGGAACAGAGAGAAATCTGGGCAAAACATCCATGTTCATAGTTTCAGTCAGTTTCAGTTCAGTTTCAGTAAACAGAATTGGACCGAGAACTGACCCCTGTGGCACACCGTAGGTAAGTTTAGAACAGGGGGAGGAGCTTTTGTTTACATAAACAAACTGGTACCTATCCGATAGGTAGGAGTTAAACCAGCTGAGGGCGGGGCCTCTGACACCTACATCACATTCTAACCTCTGCAGTAGAATGTTGTGGTCGATGGTGTTGAACGCTGCACTGAGGTCCAATAGAACCAGGATTGAGACCAGTCCATCGTCAGCAGCTAATAACAAATCATGTGTGACTTTAACTAGTGCAGTTTCAGTGTGGGGGGCTCTGGACCCTGACTGGAAAATTTTGAATAAGTTCTTGTCCTGTAGATGGCAACAAAGCTGTTTAACTACAACTCTTTCAAGGATTTTAGAGACAAAGTGTGGATTTGAAATAGGTTTGTAGTTTATCAACTGGTCAGGATCAAGATGAGGCTTTTTCAGAAGCGGTTTAATGACTGCATGTTTGAAGGACTGTGGAACATCACCACTTTTTAGTGAAGTACTTCACTATATATATATATAGTGAAGTACTTCACTAAAAAGTGAATATATATATATATATATATATATATATATTATATATATATATATATATAATATATATATATATATATATATATATATATACTTATACTTTATAAAGACGAAATATAATTTGTAAAACAATTTCTCTTATGATTATATTCAGCACAGGGTTGTGTATCCTGGTTCTTATTAATGTCATTAATGCAATCATAACTTATTTTCTTTATAATGTTTCGGAATTTACTATGTTACTATTTAGTCATGATTTAATAAATGTTTATGTTTAACTTGACTTTTGTAAGACTTTTGACGTCTCCAATGGCACAATGTATTTTGACTGTTGGCGGTGGCGCGCCATTTTTTAATGGAAAAAGATTACGAATTTTCTCTGAAGACAAGTGCCTCAACAAGTGCCTCATCTTCCTTGCTTGAAGGTACGTGATTTTAATACTGAACTGAGTTAATTTGTTCTTAAATGTTGAGATTCTGCCCCGTGTGTGTGTTCAAACATGCAAAGTACCGGTCCGGATTTAGTCCGTGTTTTGTCCTGATTCAGATCCTTAGTTTAGTTCCAAGTCCAGTCCCGGTTTACTATTTCATGCTTTTTTAATTTATTTTATTATTAATTTTTTTTATTGAAGCTGCAGAGCTGCTTGTATTTTTGGTTTGGACTGTGCAGATTTTGTTTTACTCCTGGTCCAGACTTGGCCTAGTCCTTGGCCTGTGTTCCTGTGTGTCTGTGTGTGCGCGAGAGTATGTGTGCTCGTGTGCGCTGTACATGAGCTGTACATGCGCGGTTCTATGTGCTCTGCATGGCACGCATCATCCCTAGGCCCGGACTTGGACTTAATCCAAGTCCAGTCCCAGTTTACTACTACTTCACACTTGTTTTTATTAAAACTGCAAAGCTACTTGCATTTTCTGTGGAGACTGTAGATTTTGTTTTACACCTGGCCCTGTGTGCGCGGGAACTTGGACCGGGACTTGGGTCCGGACCGAGTGTCAATTATGGTTCAGTCCCTGTTTGGTCTTGGTTTAGTCTCTTCGTCAGGTATTCCTTTTTTAGTTTTGCGCATTTGAGCCTTTAATATTGATGATTTTGAGAGTCTAGGCCTGGACTCTGGTCTGGTCTTGGCCCGGGCCCAGACTGTTGCCCGGGTCTGGTCTGGGCCCGGGCCCGGACTTTGACCGGGCCTGGTCTGGTTTTGGACTGGGGTTTGGGCCCGGGACTTGGACCTTTTTTAATGGTACATTACTGAGAGCCGTTTTGTGTTCGTGTGGGGCCTGGTTGTAGTTCTGTGTCAGTTGTGGTTTAGGCCTCTATTTTTATTTTAGTTCTGGTTTTGCACATTTGAGCCTTTAATGTTGATGATTTTCAACATTTGTCTTATTCCTTAATAATGACCATGTTTTCCAGATGCCTCGGCCAAAGGGTTTCAAACGCTCTTTGGCTGCTCAGCAGCGCAGGGCGGAGGCTCCAGCAGCAGCTCCAGCAGCAGGAGTCCAGCAGCAGCGCATCCTCCAGCAGCAGATCCAGCAATCACTCTTCCCCTTTCTTGCGACTCCTCCAACGACGAGCCTCTCGTTCGTAAGTTAGTCTCTTCACTTTTACCTTTTTCTTGACAATTTTGCCTAATGTTTGTTCCCCTTCAGGTGGTACTGGCTCCCGCCATTCTCCGAGCCAACACAACTGGCCGGTTGGGCCAAAGGTTACCTCAAAGTCCTACAAAATGATGTGCCTACTGACCCAGTCCATATGAACAAAAAAAAAAACTAGCATTTCTATTGGTTAAATGCTTTTTAAAAAGTTCATGAATGGTGCTGTTGAATGGCTATTTCTTCTAGATAAGATGTGATGTGATCATGGTTGGTGTTTTTAGAAGTTTCTGTCAAATTACATCATATAGTATCTGATATGAAAGAAACAAAAAGACGATTCTAATGAAAGAGGAACTTGTGCAGGTTTTACGTTACAAGTTCCAGGTCACGCGCCATCTACTGGTCACCAAGAAAACTGCACTCTTGCAGAACCATTAACTGTCACAACACGTCAGTGCTCTGACACTTTGTTTTGGTCAGCTAACAATACATTTTGACACTCTGTGCAACCGTACCTACCTAGCCATTTAAATTTCATTAAAAATTGGTATAGAGCAGCAACTAACCTGGGTTGTTGATTCCAAAGAGTAGGAAATTAGTCGAATTTACATTTCCAACTTATAAATTTTTATGCTTTCAAATCCTGAAACTGTTGGAATGACAGAATAAAAAACAGGCTGATATTGCCGCAAATTCGTGCTTGGAGGACCTGTTCTTGATGTGCTGAAACAAGCAATTATTTTTACCATAACACTAGGCCTTGTTGACGCACAAATGTTCCATTTTGGCCAACCTGACCCTGTATAGGACTTTGACGTCGTAAAGCTGTTTTCCGAAATTGCCAGCCCAGGGAAGAGGTCGAGGCAACAGCTGAGGAGGTGAGCCCCTCCTGCTCACCTCCAAGCACATCGAGGACAGAGGAGCAGACGGTGGGTGTAGCATGAACACATTTCTCTAATGTCTGACACTCATAATAACTCACTTGTGTTTTTTGTTCTCTAGCCTGTTGTGGAAGTGAGGGACCGCCGCTCATGGTCCCGCTCCTTTCCCCGTCTGGAGGTGAGACCTCTCTCACCTGCCAGCACCTCACCCGCATTGGAGGGGGACCAGGTCAATGTCCATATGCCAAAAGATGCCACTCACTCATTATGTGTATATGATTCTGTAGGCAGTTTTGGAGGTGAGGGGCCGCTCTCCTACCCGCCCCTCCTATGCAGACGTGGTGAAAGGCCAACCCGTCCCCTGCACATCTGGGATGGCAGTGAAACGCCACTCACCTGCCAGCTCCACATCCGGGATGGAGGAGGATGTCTCGCGAGAGACAATAAAACCAGCCGCCTCAAAACGACGTTGCTTTCAGCGGCAGGTGAGACTTTACGCGCTTTGCCAGTCTAGACTTTAGTTCTGCTTAATTTTTTCTAAGTTACTTCCTGCATTTTTCCAGTTTTAGTCCTACATTAGGCTTTAGTCCAGGTTTAGTCCAGTCAATCCCAAATTTGATTGGATCCAATTAGCAAATCTGAAAGGCTACAGTTTTTAAAGTACCATAATTTCCTCTATTTATTATTCTGCATAAAAAATGCCCAATATAGTTTAGATCTGTGAAAACATGCTCTGAAATGTGAGTCTAAATGTTATTAGTTCATAGGCCTATTTCAGTCATTTAGTCATTCCAAGTTTTAAATGTGAACATTTAACTAATCCTATTGTTAAAACATAAATGAAACAAAACGTAAATCTAACTCAATTATTTTCAGAAATATCTCAATTAGATATTGTTCCAATATCGTACAGCCCTAATTTGCCATGTTAATTATTAGAAAACGTGTTAACTAATTGCAACTTTTCTTTACAAAGACTGAGTCAGCACCTGCGCTGAAGGTGAGACCCGGCTCACCTGCCAGCTCCTCATGGGCGATGGAGGAGGACCAGGTTTGTGTGGTTTTAAAGATATTGATGATGTTCCATGCTTTGTTTCCTATTCATAATGTTAAATTGTTTCTAGGCGGTGGCAGTTGCGGAAGACGTGACACCAGGAACGTCACCCACTAGCGTGGTCTTGGAGGATACTTTGCAGTACAAGGCTTTTTTTTTTTTTTCTGGTGTTTTGTTTGTTTTCCAATAAGTTACGTTTATACAGAATGTAATGTAATATTTGTCATTTGACTCCAGGTTGGAGATGTGATCGAGATTTCAGGGACGTTGATGGACCAGGTGAGTTAATGACTTAAATTCAACTATTTATTTTTAATGTTTTTTATTTTATAACTTCTAGCAAAGCACATGGAACAAAACAGGACCAGAGACATAGTCATTGCTTTATTGTATTTCTGTATTCCCTGTTTTTAGGCTGACCGTAACAGCAGCCATGGGATTACTGATGAAATATAGAATATTGGCTAACTCTTACAACTCTTACACGGATACATTTTTGGCAAATTTTGTTAATGATAATCTTTCAAATTTGTCATTTTGCAAATTAAGTGATTATCTCATTTCTTTAAATCTTACTGCAATAGAAATGTTTGGCTTCTACTGCAGTAAGACTGAATAGACAATCTGTAGTTTGAAGGCACACTAATGATACTCTTTTCCTTCTCAAGAAGACCAGCCCTCCACCTGTGACCAGCCCTCCACCTGTGACCAGCCCTCCACCTGTGACCAGCCCTCCAACCAGCCCTCCACCTGTGACCACATACAGCAGTCCGCCTTCTGTGACCAGTCAACCTTCTCCTTGCCTCAGCCCTCCTGTGACCCATCAGGCACAGCATCCCACCAGCTGACAACAAAGCTCAAGTCACAGTTTGATGTTTTACCTGTTGGTGTTCCTTCTGCGGTTAGGGGTAGTTTTCATCAGGGTAATGCCATGTTCAAATATGCCGGGCTACAGTGTATGGCAATATCACTGATAGCTTTAGCTAAGCACACAGTGTCCAGTGTGTTTTCATGGGAACGGAGGCATTTAGACAGGGTTTTGTGTCTCGGGGATGCACTGTACACGAGGCGTCGTGATGGTAACTTTACGAGAGGTCTGCTACTTGTCTTCAGAGTTGCCAACTGAGTGGGTTGTAGATGGTCGTCGTTTCAAATTTGCTTTTGGTGATTCACTTGCCGGGGATGTAACTGTAGTAGAGAGCGAGTTGATTGAGATGGGTTTGTGCGTGACCTTGGATTGTGGTTTAGAACAGGTGTTTGCGCAGTATGATACATTTCTTTTTTACACTCTGTGCTACTACTTGCGCAGTTATTAAACACGATGCTCAATATGCAGTGGTCGACTCTCATTCGCACAGTGCTAACGGTTTGGTACATTATGATGGCAAAAGCGTGATTGTGTATTTTAATGACATTGATGTTGTGTTCAGTCATTTTTGTGCCTATTTTGAAGGCAGTTCAAAACCGTTTAAAATACTGGGGTTAATGTTGTTGCGATTGCAATTGTGTGAGGGGTTTAAAGAGCAGAGAGCACACAGAAGTTACTCCTTCTGTTACCCCATCCACTAGTGTGAGGGATTTAAAGGCTAACGCTCCAGCAGAAGTTTCTTCTGTAATCCCAACCACTAGTCCGAGGGATTTGAAGAGTAATGCGTCCAAAGTTTCTCCTGTAATGCCAATAACTAGTCTGAGTGGTTTAAAGTGTAGAGAGCCTGCAGAAGTTTCTCCTTCTGTAACCACAACCAAACAGCCTGCAGACCTATCTCAATCTGTTCCTCAAACTATAGGGCAACTGGAAACACTGTGTCAAAAAGACAAAATCGTTGCGGATGGTAATTGTTAATTTTGTGCTGTTTCGCAGGCAATTAGTGGCACTCGAAAATATCATCGAAAAATTTGACTGGCCATTGTTAAACAGCTTCAAAATCACCCTCTAAAATACAAAACTCTATTGCGTGAAGGCCACTTCTCTGTTGAAAATTATATCAGCGCAACAAACATGAGTCGGGTTGGCACATGGGCCACAGAACTTGAAATCCATGCGACCGCTGATCATTTGGGCATCAATGTTTATACTTTTTACAATGGACACTGGCTGAAATACAGTTGTACTACTGAGCCTTTGTCAACGAAAGGCATCTACTTGGAAAATATTGACAATCATTATGAAAATCTAACTTGCGTCACACAACCTAATACTCACGGTTGTTGAGAATGCTGCCAAATCTCTGAATTACCATTGAAAGGCTACACTATTCGATCTAAAAAGTCAGATGCCCAATCAAAAGTGAATCCAGTAATTAAAGATGTCGAAAGTAGAATAAAACCGGCGTAATCAAAGTACATCCTAAAGAAAAAGAAAAAGCATTTGAAAAGCACATACAACAAATATTAACAAATATAAAGCTAATGTACAATTTCAAAACAAACTTAAAGCTGCCAGCATTAACAAATATAAAGCTAATGTACAATTTCGAAATAAAGTTAAAGCCACCGGCATTAAAAAATATAAAGCTAATTTACGATATCAACACAAACTTAAAGCTGCCAGCATTAACAAATATTAAGCTAATTTACAATTTCAAAACAAACTTAAAGCTGCTGGCATTAACAAATATAAAGCTTATTTACAATATCAACACAAACTTAAAGCTGCCAGCATTAACAAATATAAAGGTAATGTATAACACAAACAAAATGTCAAGGCAGCCAGTAAACAAAAGTACAAAGCCAATCCCCATCATGAACAAAAAGTTAAAGCACTTGTTAAACAAAAATACCGTAATAATGAGCAATTTAGAAATAAAACTCGTGCAGCATACAGAAAAAGTAAAAAACAATCTAAACTAAAACTGGCAAACTTCACGTTTGTCATGGATAAGTTTTTAAAGGAAGTTGAAGATGGTCCTGTATATGTATGTTGTGTGTGTGTTTGAAGCTCCTATCGCTTCTGCTGAGGCAGAGGCGATTCCTGAACTGAGGGGGGTTGCGGATGACCTCTGGGCCAAGAGCCCAACTGATGTAGGCCGAATTCGAAGCTGTCAACCAGTAGTGGTCACCCCAAAATCTGACGCCTGCCCCTGTAGACCACAATATCCTCTGCGCCCAGAGGCAGTTGAAGGTATTACTCCAGTTTTTGAAGCCTTGAGGGAGGCGGGAGTAGTTCCTTGTAAATCAGGTGGGGTACGGAGTCCCATCTTTCCTGTTAAAAAGCAAGGGGAACCAGGGGCCCCAGAAAAGTGGCGGTTTACAAATGACTTGAAAGCAGTAAATGAAGCTGTGGAACCAGTTGCAGCTGTAGTACCTAATCCTGTACTATTTTATCTCAGATTCCTTCAGAGGCAAAATACTTTACAGTTGTGGATCTGGCTAATGCGTTTTTCTCTGTCCCTGTTCATCAGGATTCACAGTTTTGGTTCGCATTTGATTTCCAGAACCGACTCTGGGACCTGACTTTGTCAGGGGTTCATTCACTCTCCAACATGGTACAACGCAGCACTGAGCGACTCATTGGCTCCTCTCCTCTGCAGCTGTCACCAGGAAGCTGTTTATTACAATACGTGGATGATTTACTTTTATGTTCTCCAACTGAGGACCAGTGTAAACAAGATACAGTGACTTTACTTCATCATTTGCATGCAGAAAGGCCACAAAGCGAGCCTGTCTAAATTGCAATTTGTTAAGGAGGAAGTAATTTTCTTGGGTCATGTGATCTTCTAAAAATGGTAAAGGCAATTTCCACAAAGCGCGTTGCAGCAATACAGAACATTCCCAAAACCAAATAACTAAGAAACAATTGATGTATGCCTTGTTGATGTCAGTCGCTCTGGCTTTGATAATCATGTGGTTCATTGCTCGCGCCCAGCTTGATATATCACAACAAAGAACAAAGGTTCAGCCGTAACACTCGTACACTGCATAATGACAATACACAGATTGGGGCTCTTACACTTATTCATAACCATTCCACGGTCTATACTCTAAATTACTGGTATCGATATGCTAAATACATAGCCGATAGCCATAAACGGAAAGATTGTTATGTGTGTACACATATGCCCATAGCAACGGCGTCGCCCCACGTGTTGCCCCTCCCTGTGTACCTTTAACCACCATTTTACCGAAAACTCTAATTTCTTTGGATAATCCTAAACTCCTGAGTAAAATAGTTTGGTCTGTGTGGAAAGTAATGATTCTTCTTGTACTACGCAAGACTACAGGGCGACCTGAAATTAACATTAGACCTCCTGAGAATCTAGGAGGTCTGGGGCCACTCTTTGGACCAGTACATATTCAACCTGGCTCTAAATTTGCATGTTTCACACAGAATATTATATCACCGTTGGTCCACCGGAACAGAATCTGAACTTAAACCACTGCATGTAGGACGAATCCCTAATATATATATATATATATATATATATATATATATATATATATATATAGAGATGGTTTCTTACTTCCTGGCGTGACGTGCGTATACATTTTTGGCATTATTGTGGTTGTATTCTTGATTGTGTTCTCCTGTGTTCTCCTGTGTTCTCCCATTTTATTTAAAGTCAATTGGTAAATTGGTTTCTGCTCAATATTTGTCTGATTTAGGTGACAGGGCCAGATAAGGACGCTTTCAAGCAGGACACTGGTTACATTAGTGATTCAGACGATGATTCAATCATTCGGGGAATGAAGAGTTTGACTGTTTAAACAGAATTTACTGATTAAAGGGGGGAGAGAATAATGTTTTAAAAAATCCTAGATTACTACTTTTTATTACTTACTTAATACTACTTATTACTTATTATTATTATTACATTTGCATTATTACTTTTTACATTTTTATTATGCTTATTATTGATTAAGGTTTATCGATATTTAATTAGGATTCTTATTAATCAAATGCTAATTTTGCGGTAATGTGAGGATGAGATATTCAGTATATTTGTGGTTCAAGGTTTCTCCACTGAAAGGTTTTGCTTCAGCTAATTTTTAATAATATATATTTACACTATCTCTTTGGGTTTGAGGTTATTAATTGACTCATGATGATTTTTTTTGTTAATGTGATTTATAATAAAACAGGGTTTCATAATTATCAGAAGAGGGGATTGTAATGGAAAAATGTCTCTCTATCAAAGTTGCAAATAATGTCATCTCTGTGTATCATATAATATATGGAGGTCCGAGCCAAGTCGTGGGTCAAAACCTTGAGGGTGTCCTCAATTGAATTAGAGCTGATTTGATTGTGACAATGTGTGTACGTGTCGATGTATGTGACTGTCTTTAAAAGGATGTGTACTGTCATGTTCTGGTCAGGAAGGGAGAGATGATCTTGTCAGGGAAAGTGTTTCTATTTACTGTGCACAAGTAAATAAAGATCCACCTGTTGAGAACGACAAACTCTGTTTACCTCTCTATTTCTTGGTACTTTTCCACAGAAATGCCCACAACAGTGGGGCCACTCACGCGCTGAGTAGAGACCGAAAGTTTCAAGGACAGCATGAAGCTCTTTAGCGTTTCTGTCACAGATATTATCAACATGAACATTGAACAAATCACCTGTTATGACCAAACCATCAAAGTCTGTGCATACGACTGAAAAGCATCTCAGTAAAATCATCAATAAAACGTTTGCAGTGCTGAGGAGGCTTGTATAAAACAATGAAGAGAACATGGATGGAGACTGTTTTTAGCTCAATTTTAAAGGCTACATACTCAAATGTTTGAAAAACACCCAAAGGACAACCTGTGGGTAACTATTTCATCTCTAACAAAAGCACACACACCTCCTCCCTTTTTGTTTTCTCGTGTTTCAGATTCAAACATAAAGTTGGGTGGAGCAGACTCTATTAGAAAATGCTAAATTTCCTGTGTTTTTGTCAAGCCATGTTTGAGTTAAAAAAGAAACATCAAATCAAGATTATAAGAAGAAATAAAAATTATTAATTAAGAATGATTTGTTACATAAGGATCTGATATTTAGCCTAGCAAGTTTCAGACTAATTTCAGTGAGACTGGGCGTTATCTTTTTACAGGGAATATGAAATCAAATTTCTCAGATTGGGCAGTCTGGACTCACATTTTGTTATCCCATCTGTGGGATGTTACAACAGAAATAGCACTAGGGGAGGCTGTTTTTTACCCAGGGTCCCGGGTTGTTTTGATTTTTAATATGACTATAAGTCCCGGCAACGCTGAGACCCAGTGCATCCTAGCTATGGGAGATACCAGGTGAAAGGCGAGGGGGGATAGGTGGGGGGGCTTTTGTTGGTGTAGCGGGAGCCGGTGAGAGTTTGGGACCAGGTGAAAGGCGGAGTGGGGTTAGGTGGGGCGATTTTTGTCCCGTTAGTAGCAACAGTTGATGAACATGAACAGGAGAGTTTCATCATCGTTGATATCAGAACTCTTGATCTTGCTATATTTAGGCGTGTGTGGAGCCATCTTAATGCCTGAAGTTGATCAGATATTCAAGATGGCTGGGAAGGCCCCTGGGTGAGGGTGGAGATGGAAAGGAGAGTGAGGAATCTGTTGTGGGAGTAGATGTTGCAGGGGGGATCCAGGGCTGCTCTGAGGGCAGGGGCGATGCAGGGATACTGCTGGGCCCGCCACAGATGGTCCAAGGCCTTTGATGAGAGACCGTGCAGGATAGAACTGAAATGACTCATCTCGTGCTAGCCGTCGGAGAAGATTGTTGTGGTGCTGATGCAGATGAGTCCTGCGCTGGAGGCGGTGGAGGTGATCGTGAGCAGCTGGAAGTTGAATTCTTTGCTGACGTCGGTGGTGGACTGCGGTGCTGACTAATAACATCCTTTGGTGGAGGCAGTTTATGGTTGTGGTGCCTGCTGATGTTGAAACATTGGCTCGGTCTCTCCGGCTATGATGAGCAGGCAACTTTCTTCTTTCTCCATTTTTTCCCTCTCTTCAATCTAAGCTATCTGCTCAGGACCCTGTCCAGGCCCAGCCTGTCCGGGCCCAGTCCAATGCCTCAGAGCGTGGAGCAGGTTCTCTGTCAGCACCCTCACTCCACCTCCTCTACAGAGGTGTGGGCCATTTCTCTTAAACAGGTCCTCTCGTGTTCCAGAATAGATAGAAGTTCTCAATGTAGTGCAATCCTCTTGTTGCACACTCTTTGGACAGCCATGTGTTCAGCTTAAGCCAGCCTAAACTTGTTATTCTTCCTGTCGATGTTTGGAAGAGGTCCACTTATGAATGTTTTGATTTCCCATTTTATCAAGCACGTTGAATAACTCCAAGACACGTCTTCTTTTCAAAACTTACAGTCTTCTTCACGTCGTGTGTCCACTCGCGCCCAGTGTGCACATTCAGCTGTTTAACTCCTTTGTGTGTGGCCAAAACATTCGAAATACGTGACGTAATCTCAGTGACTGTGGCGCTGGGAAAAGGATGTTTTTTAATTTTTTCATGCATCACGTGACTTATCGCACATCATCCCCAATCAAGATACGACCTTGACGTTTAGGCACAGATTCTCTCTCCCTGTCTCTGTCTGCCTTTTCGCCACGTCATGTCTCCCATTTTTTCTTTGTTCATTTACTTCAGTCTCATTGAAAGTTGTAAAAATCTGTTTGTAAGATGGATTATTTTACCCGGTGGCGTTAATACATTATCTCTTTGTATTGCTTTGGCTTCGCACCGACTTTGTTCCAAGATGTTTGTTCCTTATCTTTAGACAATTTTCGGGAACGACACAGTCAGTCCAGTATACGGTTGAAAGTTAGCTGTTGTTCTCTCTGTAAAAAATGTGGACTTCTTACCACTGGATGACACAGGGATTGAATCGTGCAGTCCTTTTTCAGATTCCAAAGAAAATATCCGTGCTTGTAGCTCATGAATTTTCTTGGCGTTGAAAACTTTCCAACAGCATTTACAGGAGTTTGTTTCTCTTCTCACGGACATGTCGCTGGGTTTTCGTCAGATTTTGTTGATTAAAACTTGAAAAATGTTCTAAAATCCTTGGTTGACTTAAAAAAAGTCATAATAAAAATGTTAGCTCCACAGTAGCCTCACAGTAGCTCTACAGAAGCTCCACAGTAGCCTTACAGGAGCCCCACAGTAGCTCCACTGTAGCCTCACAGTAGCTCCACAGTAGGCAAGGCAAGGCAAGTTTATTTTGTAGAGCACAATTCATACACAAGGCAATTCAAAGTGCTTCACACAACAGGAAAAAATGCATTAAAATCACAAAGACATGGCACAAAAATAATTTAGTTCAAGACATAAAAGAGAAGAGTGCAAAGAAAAGCATTTCAGTCATATGCACAGCCAAACAAAACAGTTTTTAGTTTAGATTTGAAACATTGCCAGAGTAGCGGCCTGTCTCATATCCTCAGGAAGACTGTTCCAGATTTTAGCTGCATAAAACTGAAAAACGCAGATTCCCCATGTTTAGTCCTGACTCTGGGCACCAGCAGGAGGCCGGTCCCTGAGGTCCTCAGAGTCCGAGATGGTTCATATGGCACTAACATGTCCGAGATGTACTTTGGTGCTAGGCCATGGAGAGACTTGTATACAAGCAGAGCTGCTTTGAAGTCTATTCTCTGAGCCACAGGGAGCCAGTGCAGAGACCTGAGCACAGGACTAATGTGATCGTACTTCCTGGTTCTGGTCAGGACCCGAGCAGCAGCGTTCTGGATGTACTGCAGCTGTTTTACAGCTCGTTTGGAGAGGCCAGTGAGCAGGCTCGTTACAGTAGTCTAATCTACTAGAGACAAACGCATGGATAAGTCTCTCCAGGTCTGGTTTAGACACTATACTTTTGATTTTGGCAATGTTTTTTGGATGGTAAAAAGCTGCTGATGTGATTGATCTGACGTGGCTGTTAAAATTCAAATCTGAGTCCATTATTACCCCAGATTTCTAACTTGATGTGTAGGTTTTAGAGCGAGACTCTGGAGGTGACTGTTAACACTTTCTCTTTGTTTCTGTGGCCAATGACGATGATTTCAGTCTTGTCTGAGTTCATCTGGAGAAAGTTGTTTTGCATCCACACACTGATCTGTTGGATGCAGTGACAGAGTGAATCCACTGGTCCATATTCACCCTGCCGTCAGTGAAACATAGATTTGAGTGTCGTCTGCATAATTGTGATAGGACACATTCTCGCTGCGTATTTAACTGACCTAAGGGCAGCATGTAGAGGTTGAACAAAGGGGTCCCAGGATTGACCCTTGGGGCACCCCACAGGTAAGGGGCATCTGGTCTGAGACACAGTTACCAATTTCGACAAAGAACTTCCTGTCTTCCAGATAGGACTTTAACCAGTTTAGCGCAGTGCCAGTGATGCCCACCCAGTCCTCTAGTCTCTGTAAGAGGGTCCCATGATCGACAGTGTCAAAAGCAGTACTCAGATCTAACAGAATTAAGACTGAGGCTTTGCCCGCGTCAGTGTTCAGGTGGTCAGGGATGTCATTTGTCACCTTGACAAGAGCAGTCTCAGTGCTGTGATGAGGTCTAAAACCTGACTGCGAAAACATCAAATGAGTTGTTTATTAAGAGGAAATCAGTGAGCTGTTGGTAAACAACCTTTTCAAGGATTTTGCCCCAAAATGGCAGATTAGAGATGGGCTGGTAATGACTCAGTACTGCGGCATCAAGACTGCTCTTCTTTAGGAGAGGCTTTATGACCGCAGTTTTCAAAGAAATTGGAATGTTCCAGATTGAAGCAACATGTTAACTATTTGTAGCCTCACAGTAGCCTCACAGTAGCTCCACTGTAGCTCCACTGTAGCTCAGCTCTAACCGTCTCCTTTCTCTCTTCCACGTGTTTCCCAAATGCACGTGTCTCTTTCCCGCTCAGACATTCCCGCTTCAGACTTCTTGTCAAATCTGTAAAGTTCAGTGCGAGTCTGCGCTCTGCACTGACGCTCCAGCAGCATGGCAGCGCGGGGGAGGAGCGCCTGCTGCAAATGGACCGTGGGACTCGTAGTTCTAGCCCACGGGCCACGTTTGTGACACCTCCTGAGCTAAAGTGACCCTTAAAACACAGAAAGACCCTTTAGACCAGTCGGCATGTTCAATGGAAATACACTAAAATAAGGGTCTCTTTCAGCTTTAATTAAAAGGAAATACATTCTTTTGGGTCAAATGTTAAACAACGTGTTTGGTTTGAAACTCTCTAAAACGTGTCTTTCAGGTGCTCAGTGTGCGGGAAGCGTTTCAGACAGAACGCAGATCTGACTCGTCACCAGAAGCTGGTGCCATCACGTGTGTCCCCTGTGCAAACACGTCTGAACAAACGTGAGCTGCTGTCACACGTGACGTACTCCAGAGGGCGTTTGTGGAGCGAGAACACAGCAGACCTTACAGCTGATCAGAGGGCCACAAGAGCTTCAAACGCCGGCCACACTTGGACAAACACACAATGACGCACACGGGCGAGAGGCCTTACAGGTGCTCAGTCTGTCACAAAGGTTTCATAGAGAAAAGTGGACTGGTTCAGCATTAGAGGGTCCACACAGGAGAGAGGCCTTACAGGTGTTCAGTTTGTGACTTTCCAGAATCGATCCATTCTGGTCAAACACCAGAGAAGTCACACGGGAGTGAAAGCTTACAGGTGTTCAGTCTGTGACAACGCTAACATGAAAACTGTTTACTTCGAACGCTCATGAAAACTCACAGAGGAGAGGGCGCAATCCCGGACAGGGCGTGATCCCGGAGAGGGCGCGACTCCGGAGAGGGCGCTATCTCGGAGAGGGCGAGATCCCGGAGAGGGCGTGATCCCGGAGAGGGCGAGATCCCGGAGAGGGCGAGATCCCGGAGAGGGCGAGATCCCGGAGCTGGGCTAGAGGGGCACGCCAGAGCATAGCCGAAGCTAACGGCTTAAAATGCGTTTTAAAGACAACTGAAGAATTTTAAACCGAGAAAAAGTTAAAGTGCCGAAAAAAGGTAAAGATTGCCGATTATATATTTCTGCGAGCCCTCGGCCCCTGTCAGCCGTGAGGGAAAAAAAACATACCCAGCGCAATATTGTATCTGGAGCCGCTGTTTTGATACAGGCAAAGAGAAGTGTCGAACAAGCTTTATTTGTGGGTTTTTTCACAGAAGAAAATGCTGTTTACAGGACTATTTCTTCAAATGGGATTACTTCAGGAAAAATACAAGTGGATATTGTTTTTCTGTGGTTATGTTGTGGCATTTCTGTGGAAAAGTACCGAGAAATAAAGAGGTAAACAGAGTTTGTTCTCAACAGTTAGATCTTTATCTACTCGTGCACATTAAATAAAAACACTTTCCCTGACAAGATCATCTCTCCCTTCCTGACTCCAGAACAATGATAGTAAACATCCTTTTAAAGACAGTCACATACATTGACAAGTACGCACATTGTCACAATCAAATCAGCTCTAGTCAAAATGAGAACAACCCTCAAGGTTTTGACCCACGACTGGGCGGAGCTAAGAAGCTAGTATTTTTTAGTAGTAAAAGCTAATATTATATGATACATAGACATGACATTATTTGCAACCGTGATAAAGAGACATTATTCCATTACAATCCCCTCTTCTGATAATTATGAAACCTTGTTTTATTATAAATCACATTAACAATATATATTAATATATATTAATATATATATATATATATATATATATATATATATATATATATATATATATATATATATATATATATATATATATATAATTAGCTGAAGCAAAACCTTTCAGAGGAGAAACCTTGAACCACAAATGTACAGGGTATAAATTCCATTTTGCCCTGGTCCTTTTGACCACTGAGTATCTCATCCTCACATTACCGCAAAATTAGCACTTAATTAATAAGAATCCTAATTAATAGCGATCAACGTTAACAATAATAAGTATAATAATAATAATAATGTAATAAGTAATAGTAAAGATTGTATACTAATAAGTAAAAAGTAGTAATAAGTAATAATAAAAAGTAGTAATAAGTATTGCTCCCCTGTCCTTAGACCTTCTCGGCCAGGAAAACTACAAAGCCTCTTTAGGAAAAGGTAGAAACCTCGATGAGTTCCACAGTGAAGGAGAGACACGGACTCCCTCGAAAGGACAGACGGACACATAATCAAGGATTTTTAAATCATTATTATTTCCCCCTTTAATCAGTAAATTCTAATTTAAACAGTTAAACTACTTCAGTTCCCCTCATGATTGAATCATCGTCTGAATCACTCAATGTAACCCCGTGTCCTGCGTGAAAGTGTCTTTATCTGGCTGTGCCACCGGAACAGAATCTGAACTTAAACCACTGCATGTAGGACAAATCCCTACATGCAGTCTTTGATTTGAATCTTTGATTTTATTGGAACAGAAATGATGGCTTGGATAATAACACTATTCTTCTTGAGTTGTCTAATGTCACAGTGAAACGGTGTACACAGCTCAACCCTGCCACACTCTTGCCCACCCCTGATGAAGGGGAACCTCACTGTTGTATTTCCACCATTGAACAGGTGTGCACTCCAAGACCGGATCTGAAAGAAGAGCCATCTCATTAACCCTGATTTGGTTTTCTCTGTAGATGGATCTGGCATCTCGAGACGCTAACACTGGTCAGAACCGTGTTGGCTTTGCTGTATGCTCTGAGTGGGATGTGCTGGGGCGTCAGGACCACTGCCCTCACATTTCTCTGCACAGACTGCTGAATTGGGGGCTCTGACAGCTGCGTGCAAACTGTCGAAGGGTCAGTCCGTCACAATTTTCACCTGTGAGCAAACAGGACTCTCCTGGGTCAAAGGCGCTTCCACTCGCACTCATCATGTACATGCGTATGCGAGTACAGGCAAGATGTAATAATGAGTCCATTTGAAATCCTGTTCGTGACGCCAAATTGTTCTGTGGCATTTCTGTGGAAAAGTACCAAGAAATAAAGAGGTAAACAGAGTTTGTTGTTCTCAATAGGTGGATCTTTATTTCCTGTGAAAGGTTTTAGAAACAAAAACTCATAAGATTGGACAGATATTGACATGTGATTAGGTAAAAAACACAAGTGAGTTCACTCCTGAACCATTAACTTCTATATTTAATCTGTCTTTTAAAATGGGTGTTTTTCCAAATAATATGAAAATGGCAAAAATTATACCGTCTTTTAATCATATAGACCAAACTCATTGTAATCCCAATTTTCAAAGATATAAGAAAAGCTTTTTGTTAACGGAATGGATCACATTTTATTGAAAAATAAAAGTTATTACATTAAGGAACAATAGGGTTCTAGGGCAGGTCCACCTCAATGGCACTCAATGCAATGAACTGATAATATTACATCTGCAGTAGACAAAAGAAACACACAGTGGGTGTTTTTGTCGACCTAAAAAAAAGCTTTCGACACAATTAATCATAAAATATGACTTAATAAATTGGAGAAGTATGGCTTTAGAGGACCTGCTTATTCTTGGTTATAAAGTTACCTTGACAACAGGCACCAGTTTGTATACTTTAATAATGAAAATTTGGATAAGTGTAGGGTGACATTATTCTATATATACCGTAAATCACCTTTGTTTTTTCTAAAGGTTTTGTTGCCTTGAGGCTTTATTAGACAGGAGAGGACAGGGTGAAATGGGGAATGAGAGAGAGGGGAAGACATGCAGTAAATTATCAAAGTCGGGATTCGAACTTACGACACTGCGGACGGCTGCACTTTGAGCCTGGCATATGTGTGCTGTGACTTAACCACTCCGGCAGCTCATCTGTATAGTTTGAAATGTGCTGCTCAGCCTCACCTATGCGTGCTCCATCTGCTCCTGCCTCTTTTTTGCTCCTTTATGTCAGATTTCTACCACTCTCGTCTGGTTTGTGTTTGTTCTAGTGATGAGGTAAGTAAAGCTTTAGTTTGTTATCTTTCAGACCCTCAGAGACCCCAGGTTGGACCATCTCTCCGGAGAATACAAGGCGGACATCTTTGAGAAAACCTACGGCTTCATCAACGACATCGAGCACCGAGAGAAAGAGGTGAACAGGACTTGACTCTGAGAACTGTTTGTAGACGTTATTGTGGCCGTACACACAATGTGTCGTCTGCATTTGAGCGCAGAGGCTTTACCTGCTGCTGCACACAGACTTTAGACACTGACACTGCAGTCTCAGTTTGGACACCAGAGGGCGCTGACGGTCTCCTGTGTCTGCAGATGGAGTCACAGTCCTGAACTACAGAGATGAGACTCTGCTCCGTCAGGTGTTTGAATCATGTGCTGTTTCTGCAGGTTGTCAAGAAAAGCTGAAGAAAACCAAAAGTGAGAAAAAGAAGGAGGAGCTGCAGTTCCTGGTGAAGAGAATGGAGCGGCTTTAGGCGGCTTTAGGGCGGCTTTAGGGCGGCTTTAGGGCGGCTTTAGGGCGGCTTTAGGCGGCTTAGGGCGGCTTTAGGGGCGGCTTTAGGGCGGCTTTAGGGCGGCTTTAGGGCGCTTTAGGGCGACTTTAGGGCGGCTTTAGGGCGACTTTAGAGCGCTTTAGGGCGGCTGTAAAACGGCTTTAGGGCGGCTTTAGATAGGCTTTAGGCCGGTGTCAGACCAGTTCACACTCAGTTCACACCCGGTTCAGACCGGTTCAGACCCGGTTCAACCCGGTTCAGACCCGTTCAGTTCAGACCCGCTTCAAGACTCTGTATAAAGTATATAATCTTGTCTTTTGCAGCTGAGAGAAAGAAGCTGCAGTTGTTGGAGAAATACCAGGAGCTGAAGAGGAGAAACTAGAGAACTTCCTGAGCAAAAAGAGGAAGAGGAACGCAACCAAAGACCGAAAGAAACTTCCTCCAGAGCCGCACACGAACGCACCACGAGGCTTTCACTGAGCTCTCTGAGAAAGCAGCAGGTCTGCTCCTAAAGGGACGGTGACCTGCTCCTGCCAGAGTCAGAGGGTCTCGGACACTTCAGGGGTCATTTCCAACACAGTCTTTCTGATGGAACAGGTTTGACCCAGACACAGCACTTTTATTAAGGCTTCCAAGATGGAACTGAGAGAAGTTCTGTCTCACCTTCACTTTGTTTGTTCTAAACACAACTTTGTCTGAGCGCACAGAGGTTTTAGAATGAGGCCCAGAGTCTGGTTCTAGTCAGGATCAGGAGGCGCCGCAGGGAAAAAGACATTTGTTTAGGAACTTTGATCAAATGTGGGAGAAACGTCTTGTTTTTCCACAAACAGACTGAACTGTGGAGCATTTTAGGATTCAACTGTTCATCACATTTTCTGAACACAATGTTTAAAAGTCAAAATAAGTCAAAACTCTTCACTCGCTGCATATTGTGCTTTATTATTTTGTAAAGATCATATTTGATTCAAACAGTGATTTGTTCCAAACAGACACTTGTGTGAGGCCGATGTCTGAAGTTTGGTTTCTTCTGTCAAAGAAATGATAAAATAAATGTCTTTTGTTTGTACAGATTTGTTCTGTTTCACACACATTAGAGCGAGTCTGTCAGGAGCGCTCAAGAGACACTGAGGAGGCCTTCAAATCCTGAGCCTAAACCCAGGGAACAGAGAGTGAGTGAATGTGGTGTTGAAGGTGTGGAGGTGGATCAGTCGCTCAGAGGAGACTGTGTAGAAGGACAGAGAGCCAGCAGGACAGTCCACAAACACTGCTACTGTCCCACAAGAGGAGGACCAGTGGCTGAGGGAGGGAAGGTGCGTTGGAGATTATGACGAAACAGAGAAACCATCTTTAGAACAGTCCAGACTCCAGGACCTGATCATTACATCCAAACAAACTGTCATCAGTGTCTCCTTTCCTTCTGATTCCTCTGTCAAGACACTGATATAGAAACCCACTCCACTCCACTGGACCTCCCAGTAACAGCGACCAGTCAGACCAGTGTCACACAGAAGCTGAATCCAGTACATCAAATATGTCCTGATGATCTGGATACGGCTGCTTCTCTCTCACACGTGTCACCTTCTTGTTGTTGTCAGACAGTTTGAGTTTCTGTGAGCTGTGTTTGGATCCAGAGTGAGATCACAGAAATCTGATGGAGAGAAGACACAACACAGCAGCAGTTAGTCCCCTGTACGCTCTCCACATGTGGAGACACACTTTATTAGGACTTCATGATACAACTATTGGACTCTTTTATTCTATGAATCCACAGTCACTTGTGCTTGTGTGTAGACAGTCCTGTGCTGAGTCACACACAAGTGTGTGTGTCAGTGTCTTAATAACTCTGTGTTCAGTGATGTCACAGTCTGAGGCCACGCCCACAGATGAGAGAGAGCCAATGAGAAAACAACAGTAAAGTCTGTTCAATCATAATAATCATGTGTCGTATTAAAGTGCTGTTTGTGTCAGAAATAAAGTCATCAAACTAACCAGTGTTCAATGATTTAAGTCAGACTTACATCTCCAGATGGGATTCATCCATCGTTCTCCTTTGGGCCTCAGCCTGAAAGAAACACACCACATCAGTGTTTTTCACAGAGGGTTTTCACTTCATGTGAGATGAAAGGTTTGTTCTGTAGAACCCGACAGAGGTTCTCAACCTGAACCTTTGCTCTGTCTCCACTGACAGCTCCACCGTGTCCCCTCAGGTCAAGACTCGGGGGTCCTCCTCCACAGTGGTCTATTATTTCAGTCACACATCAATAACATCACTCGGTCGGCCCCGCCCCTCCCTCACAGTCCACTTCTGTCCTCGTCAACAGCCTCGTCACTTCCCGTCTCCACTACTGGAACTCTCTCCTTTCTGGTCTCCCTCTCAAATCCCTCCATAAACTTCAGCTGCTGCATCATCACCAGAACCTCCTCCTCCACCACATCACCCCAGTCCTTCAGCACCTGCACTGGCTCCTCATCTCATTCAGGATTCCTTCATCCTGACCTCTCTGATCTGCCCCACATAAGCTCCTCCTCCAGCTCTCTGTCCTCTTCCTCGTCTCCAGCTCTCATACATATTATTGACATCTTCCTCATCCAAAGCAGACTAAGTGGTGTCTCCTGCAGCAGCAGCAGTGTGATCCTGTGTAAACTGTGTGTGAGAGAGAGAGGGCTGAGGAGAGGGACAGAGCGCAAACTGGGTTCATGTGTTCATTTGTGTTGCTCTTCTTCACATATTCACTCTATTTATGCTCTTTTTAGCTCGAGCCATGAAATGGAAAAGAGACATTGTTATTCGCCAGTTTTGACCCCTGAACGTCGATGAAGAGTCCCACATGGGGGTAAAGAGGCGATCAGCTCAAATCCAATCATTTAAAGATCGCGAGATCATCTGTTGCGACTCAACTCGACAGCGCCGCCTAGAGCGAAAATGAGAAGTGTCACCTTTGGCCCCGGCACATGACATTTGGAGCAGTGATGGAGCTCCTGTGACGACTGAAACACACTTGGCAACAGCGCTGTTTGACGGACAGGAAGTCAGACATTCTTTTATTTTTCAAAAAAGCTTTTTTGTCCGATTGAGCTCAAAAAAACACTTTCCGCTTCTAGAGAGATTGAAATTTAATAAGCAGTCAATTTTTTTCTTAACTCCAGAAGGTCTCAAAAAAACCTTAATTTCCTGTTTTTTCAATGACATGTCACGGCTAAAGGCATTGATCCATGGATGTATTATAATGACTGGATAATGCACGCCCCCTCGGCCCGCGATCCAAATTGAGTAGTGGCCACTCCGCGGGACTGCAGCCTCCTGGCCAGACCGTTTCAACAGTTCGGCCTGTAAAATTACCAAAAGTGCCATATTATTTTTAGTCTAAAAATAAAATAGAAGGAATTTCACTCTTTTACCAATTCTAAAATCCTTAAAATGTAAATTTTTAACGTCACACTCGCTCCAGTTGCCAAAGCAACATGGCATTGTCGTCACAAAGGCAGCCAATATTCAGGAAGTAATGTGGAAGTGTGAGACTCTTTTGGAGACACGCGCCAATGAGCACACGCCATTGACTCGAATTGGGCGCCATCTTGTTTTCCGGGGGCTTGCATTGACCTACTGAGCTCAAAGTTCACTCAGAAATGTGTTTTTATGGCCTGATTGTAAACAATTAACCCTTTAAGCGCCAAAGTCGCAGAAATGCGACTCCATCTGTCCTGTACTAGGAACATTATGAAATAATAATATAAAACAAAAAAAACAATTCAATGGTTATTTTTGTACATCCTTTATTAGCCATGTCATTTCCGGTAAGCAAACAAAAAAATTCAAAATGGCTCGAAGAAGTACACGTGCTGAATCTCAGTTGCAATATACAGCAGATTCGGATTCTGATGGGAATTATTTGCCTGAGAGTGACCATGGAAGTCCAAGTGGTGATGAAGGGGATTCAGGACAACGAGGTGCAAAGGAGAGACAAGGAGAAAGGCGGGGAATTAGGGGAGCCAGTTCAACTTGCCCTGACATGAGTGGGGATGAGAGCTGGGATCAGCTGAGAGAAGTTGAGGTGTTTCAGGCATGGATCAAACCGTTTGAAGGGCCTGTTGGCTACACAGGAGAGAAAGATCTGACAGATGCTGAGCCAATAGATATTCTGTCACTCTTTCTGACAGATGAGTTTTGGACCTTGATTGCTGAGGAGACAAACAGATATGCACAGCAGTGCATATCATCAATGCAGCTGAAGCCACATTCAAGATTTCTGGAGTGGTCTGATGTATCAGTCTCTGAAATGAAGGCTTTCCTTGCGTTGCATTTGTCCATGGGCCTTGTTGAGAAAGCTGAAATAAAGCATTACTGGGGAACATTTTGGCTTACACAAACACCAGGTTTTGGAAATGTAATGTCAAGAAACAGATTTGAAATCATTCTTTCATTCTTTCATTTGTCAATAATAATGATTACGTGAGACCAGGTGAGCCGGGGCACGATAAACTTTTCAAAGTCCGTCCAATAATGGACCTTATTATTCCCAAATTTGCAGCAGTTTACAGTCCACTCAAGGAGCTTTCTTTGGATGAGATGACAATAGCTTTCAAGGGGAGATCAACACTCAAATATTACAGTCCCAATAAACCGGATAAATATGGCTATAGAGTGTATGCTCTGAGTGAAAGCTGTTCAGGGTACGTGTTGCGTTGGTCTATGAACACTGGACAGTACTCAGATAATGCAAGCAACATCAGTGCAACACACGCAGTTGTCCGTGAGCTAGTGGCTCCATTTACTGGTAAAGGACATGAGGTTTACATGGACAGTTACTATACTTCACCTGCAATTGCAAATGAATTAGCAGATTTGGAAACTGGACTGTGTGGGACGGTAAGGACTACAAGGAAGGGGATGCCCAAAGGCCTGGGGAAAAGTGTCTTACAGCTAAAAAAAGGGGATGACCCAGTATTTTTGAGAAAGGGAAAACTATTGACATGTACCTGGCATGACACAAAAAGAGTCACAATGCTGTCCACTATCCATGGTAATGACTGTGTTCAGAAGAGAATCAGGTCCAAGAAAGGGGCAACTGGATTCCGTGCGATCAAGAGACCCGTATGTGTCAACCAGTACAATGCATTCATGGGGGGTGTGGATACAGCAGACCAGAGAATGAAGACATATCTCTTTCCACATCGCTCTAGGAAGTGGTACCATCGCATATTCAATGCCATTCTCAGCATAAGTGTTGTCAACTCACACATCATTTACACTAAATCCACCCCAGGCCCACACAAACCTTTAAAGGCTTACATTCAGGACATTATCGATGCATTACTGGCTGATCACACGAGAAAGGAACAGAGGAAAGGAGGCCGGCCTTCAGGAGCAGGGAGTGTCATGCCACAGAGGCTCACAGAACGTCACTGGCTTTGTGAAACAGAGGACCGTCCGGACTGCATAGTTTGTTCAGACCGTTCCCGTACCAAAGGCAGGCGCCAGACGAAGTACAGGTGCCGTCAGTGTGGCGTTGGCCTCTGTGCTGTACCCTGCAATGAGAGATACCATACTCTCAAAAACTATAAATGCTGTCATTTAGACATGTGAAAGTGCACGGTACCTGGACCCTGGAGGGACATAATCTCTGGGATGGATGGATGGATGGATAAATCGAAAACATAATGCAAAAATAATAAAGTATTTCATAAAAAACAAGGTGGCAGTCATCATTTGGTTATTCCTTGTAATCAGGAACAGCTGTACAGTAATATACAGGTGCAAAAAATCAGGGAAATCTGATTCACAAAGTCTGGCCCAGGTCAAAGCACTCCCCCCTGGGCTAAGTCCTGGCACTAGTCTGGCTCCAAAAGGACCAGAGGAACCAGGGAAAAGCCCCCAAAGTCTGGCCCAGGTCAAAGCACTCCACTCCACTCTGGGCTAAGTCCTGGCACTAGTCTGGCTCCAACAAGGACCAGAGGAACCAGGGAAAAGCCCCCAGAGTCTGGCCCAGGTCAAAGCACTCCCCCCTGGGCTAAGTCCTGGCACCAGCCTGGCCCCAAAAGGACCAGAGGAACCAGGGCAAAGCCCCCAAAGTCTGGCCCACGTCAAACCACTCCCCCCTGGGCTAATGCCTGGCACTAGTCTGGCCCCAAAAGGACCAGAGGAACCAGGGCAAAGCCCCCAAAGTCTGGCCCACGTCAAACCACTCCCCCCTGGGCTAAGTCCTGGCACCATTCTGGCCCCAAAAGGACCAGAGGAACCAGGGCAAAGCCCCCAAAGTCTGGCCCAGGTCAAAGCTTCTCCACTCTGGGCTGAGGCCTGGCACTAGTCTGGCTCCAAAAGGACCAGAGGAACCAGGGCAAAGCCCCCAAAGTCTGGCCCAGGTCAAAGCACTCCACTCTGGGCTAAGGCCTGGCACCATTCTGGCCCCAAAAGGACCAGAGGAACCAGGGCAAAGCCCCCAAAGTCTAGCCCAGGTCAAAGCACTCCACTCTGGGCTGAGGCCTGGCACTAGTCTGGCTCCAAAAGGACCAGAGGAACCAGGGCAAAGCCCCAAAGTCTGGCCCAGGTCAAAGCACTCCACTCTGGGCTAAGGCCTGGCACTAGTCTGGCCCCAAAAGGACCAGAGGAACCAGGGCAAAGCCCCCAAAGTCTGGCCCACGTCAAACCACTCCCCCCTTGGGCTGAGGCCTGGCACTAGTATGGCCCCAAAAGGACCAGAGGAACCAGGATAAAGGACCCAAAGTCTGGGCCAGGTCAAACCACTCCCCCCTTGGGCTGAGGCCTGGCACTAGTCTGGCTCCAAAAGGACCAGCAGAACCAGGGCAAAGCCCCCAAAGTCTGGCCCAGGTCAAAGAACTCCACTCTGGGCTGAGGCCTGGCACTAGTCTGGCTCCAAAAGGACCAGAGGAACCAGGGAAAAGCCCCCAAAGTCTGGCCCAGGTCAAAGCACTCCACTCTGGGCTAAGTCCTGGCACTAGTCTGGCCCCAAAAAGGACCAGAGGAACCAGGAAAAAGGACCCAAAGTCTGGCCCAGGTCAAACCACTCCCCCCTGGGCTGAGGCCTGGCACTAGTCTGGCTCCAAAAGGACCAGCAGAACCAGGGCAAAGCCCCCAAAGGCCTGCCCATATCAAACCACTCCTCCCTGGGCTAAGTCCTGGCACTAGTCTGGCCCCAAAAGGAACAGAAGAACCAGGGAAAAAGCCCCCAAAGTCTGGCCCAGGTCAAAGCACTCCACTCTGGGCTAAGTCCTGGCACTAGTCTGGCCCAAAAAGGACCAGCAGAACCAGGGCAAAGCCCCCAAAGGCCTGCCCATATCAAACCACTCCTCCCTGGGCTAAGTCCTGGCACTAGTCTTGGCCCCAAAAGGAACAGAAGAACCAGGGAAAAGCCCCCAAAGTCTGGCCCAGGTCAAAGCACTCCACTCTCGGGCTGAGGCCTGGCACTAGTCTGGCCCCAAAAGGACCAGCAGAACCAGGGAAAAGCCCCCAAAGTCTGGCCCAGGTCAAAGCACTCCACTCTGGGCTGAGGCCTGGCACTAGTCTGGCTCCAAAAGGACCAGAGGAACCAGGGCAAAAGCCCCAAAAGTCTGGCCCAGGTCAAAGCACTCCACTCTGGGCTAAGTCCTGGCACTAGTCTGGCCCCAAAAGGACCAGAGGAACCAGGAAAAAGGACCCAAAGTCTGGCCCAGGTCAAAGCCACTCCACTCTGGGCTGAAGGCCTGGCACTAGTCTGGCCCCAAAAGGAACAGAAAGGAACCAGGGAAAAGGACCCAAAGTCTGGCCCAGGTCAAACCACTCCCCCCTGGGCTGAGGCCTGGCACTAGTCTGGCTCCAAAAGGACCAGCAGAACCAGGGAAAAAGCCCCCAAAGTCTGGCCCAGGTCAAAGCACTCCACTCTGGGCTAAGTCCTGGCACTAGTCTGGCCCCAAAAGGACCAGAGGAACCAGGAAAAAGGACCCCAAAGTCTGGCCCAGGTCAAACCACTCCCCCCTGGGCTGAGGCCTGGCACTAGTCAGGCCCCAAAAGGAACCAGAAGAACCAGGGAAAAGGACCCAAAGTCTGGACCAGGTCAAACCACTCCCCCCCTGGGCTGAGGCCTGGCACTAGTCTGGCTCCAAAAGGACCAGAGGAACCAGGGAAAAGCCCCCAAAGTCTGGCCCAGGTCAAAGCACTCCTCTCTGGGCTAAGTCCCGGCTCCAGACTTGCCCTAAAAGTACCAGCAGAGCCAGGGGAACTGCCACAAAGTAGTGCCCGGGTCAAAGCACTCCTCTCTGGGCTAAGTCCCGGCTCCAGACTTGCCCTAAATGTACCAGCAGAGCCAGGGGAACTGCCGCAAAGTAGTGCCCGGGTCAAAGCACTCCTCTCTGGGCTAAGTCCCGGCTCCAGACTTGCCCTAAATGTACCAGCAGGCCAGGGGAACTGCCGCAAAGTAGTGCCCGGGTCAAAGCACTCCTCTCTGGGCTAAGTCCCGGCTCCAGACTTGCCCTAAATGTACCAGCAGAGCCAGGGGAACTGCCACAAAGTAGTGCCCGGGTCAAAGCACTCCTCTCTGGGCTAAGTCCCGGCTCCAGACTGGCCCCAAAAGGACCAGCAGAACCAGGGGAACTGCCTCAAAAGTAGTGCACAGGTCAAAGCACTCCTCTCTGGGCTAAGTCCCGGCTCCAGACTGGCCCAAAAGGACCAGCAGAGCCAGGGGAAAGCCCCCAGTCATGACCTTATCAAAGCATTCCTCTCTGAGCTACGTCCCGGCACCAGGCTGGCCCCAAAAGGACCAGCAGAACCAGGGGAAAGCCCCCAAAGTCTGACCCAGGTCAAAGCACTCCACTCTGGGCTAAGGCCTGGCACTAGTCTGGCTCCAAAAGGACCAGAGGAACCAGGGCAGGCCCAAGAGTTTACCCCGGATGGGGGCACCCCAGACCGGGGTAGTTCCACCTGTTCATCCTCCCCTCAGGCAGCTTCGGGGACAACCAGGCTCTCCTCTCGAACACGTGTACCCACCCTTAAGCACTCCTCCCTGGGTAAAGACCCTTAGCGCAGCCGGCCAGGACTTCGTGCCCCTGGTACCCCACGCGGCACTTAGAAATATTTCTAAGTGCTGAGCATGCCCTTGGTACTCTACCGTAGGG